>BSBK01001416.1:532500-557500 GCA_027943335.1 Chamaecyparis obtusa
ATATCCAGGATTGGCGGATATGCTAAGGAAAATTGCTACTAGGTTAGAAGTTGTTGAAACAACCCAAAGAAGAGGTAGACATCTTGAAGATGTTAGTGATGATGAAGTTGAGGAAGAACAGGCAAATGCAGAACACTTGTTATGAATCAAGGTGAAGAAAGATTTTTGAAGGCTTTGACAAGTTTGAAGTCAACACCACATTTCAATCATCCTGAGTATGGTGGAAAGCTAGATTCTGATGAATTGGTGGACTCGATCACCAAGATCAAAAAGTATTTTAAATATGAAAACATACCCAAAGACAAGAAGGTGAAGCTTGCAAGCACAAATTTGAAAGGTCATGCATCCTTATGGTGGAAACATCTATAGTTGGATAGGAAGAAGAAAGGCAAAGACAAAATCAAGGTATGGAATAAAATGGTGAACAAATTGAAACAAAAGTTCTTACCTTGTGATTATCAGATTAACCTAGTTCGGCGAATGCAAAGTTTGAGATAGAAAGATAGCTCGGTAAAAGAGTATACTAAAGAATTCTATAGCTTAGATATCAGATCAAGACATGATGAAGATGATGTGGAAAGATTTGGTAGATACCTGAATGGTTTGAGATTTTTCATACAAGAGGAAATTAGTATGGTCAAGTTGGAGAACATTGAAGAGGCTTATCAATTTGCATTGAAGGCCAAGGAGAAATGGAAAAAAAGACATGAGCAAAGACAAAGAGCTCAAGGTGGTAGATTACCTAGAGGAAGAGGTAGATAAAATGGTGAAAATGGTAGATTTGAACCAGAAAAGATGAATCTGGACAAAGGCAAGACTGAGTGGAAAGGTGAAAGTTCATCTAGAGGTAGAGGCAGTAACTACCGAGGTGGTTATAGTAGAGGAATTTTTTGAGGAACTTTTTACAATTATGGAGAAGAAGGACATAGATCTTTTGAATGTACACATGCAAGTAAGAAGGGTGGTAGTAGTAGAAATGCTTTGGTGCAAGAAGAGTCACAGAATGAACCTGAGAAAGAAAATAGCTTAATGGTAAGGAGAGCATTGTAGAATGAAAGTAGGAAGGAAGATCCGATACGGAAAATTTTGTTCAAGACCAGATGTAGAATTTTTGACAAAGTTTGGAAGGTAATCATTGACAATGGTAGCTTGGAGAATTTGGCATCTAGAGAGATGGTCACAAAATTGCAGTTGGAAAGGTTGGTACATCCAAAGCCCTATGAGATTTCATGGATCAAAGATGAGCATACACTCCTGGTAAGTGAACAATATTATGTGAATTTAAAGATTGGAAAGTACTATGATAAGGTGTTGTATATCATGCCTATGCATTGTTGTCATATTTTGTTGGGTAGAACTTGGCAATATGATAGATATGCTATATATGATGGAAGATTGCATAAGTATACTATTGTAGCTAATGGAAAGAAACAAATCTTGTTACCATTGATGGAAGAACCTGTTAGTAATGTTTGCACATCTATGAAAGTTTGTTTGATGGAAGGAAGAAATTTTGTTAACTCTTTGGAGAAGAATGATGTATGTTTTGCTGTGATCCCTAACAAACTGAGTAAGAAAAAATAGGATAATGTCCCTGAGGATATTGATAAGTTACTCACTGAGTATAGTGATATCATTTATGATAATGTACCTGATGGTTTTCCACCAAAAATAAGCTTTGATCATTGTATGGATCTAATCCCTGGAGATAGTTTACCAAATAAGGCACCTCATTGGTTGACACCTACTAAGAATCAGGAATTCAACCGACAGATTCAAGAGTTGCTGGAGAAAGGTTTGATCAGAGAAAGTTTGAGTCCTTGTGTAGTACCTATTGTATTGGCACCTAAGAAGAATGGACAATGGAGAATGTGTACTAATTCCAGAGCAATCAATAAGATAACAGTGAAGTATAGGTTTCCTATACCGAGAATGAATGACATAATGGACAGTTTGACTGGAGAAAAGTATTTCACAAAGATTTATTTGAAAAGTGGTATCATCAGATTAGAATCAGAGAAGGTGATGAATGGAAGACTGCTTTCAAGACAAAAGAGGCTTTGTATAAGTGGTTGGTTATGCCTTTTGGTTTAACTAATGCACCGAGTACTTTTATGAGGCTGATGAATGAAGTTTTGAAGAAATTCTTAGGTAAGTTTGTGATTGTATATCTTGATGATATTCTGATATTCAATAAGACTAGAGAAGAACATTTATTGCATGTTAGACAAGTTGTGCAAAGATTGAAAGAGTAAAAGTTGCTGATAAATCTAAAAAAGTGTTCATTGATGAAAGAGGAGATTGTGTATTTGGGATTTGTTATTTCAGTTGATGGTTTGAAGATGGATCCTGAAAAGGTTGAAGCTATTTTGAATTGGTCTACACTTGTGAATGCTAGTGAGGGAAGATAATTTCATGGTTTGGCAAATTTTTACCAAAAGTTCATAAGGAATTTCAGTTCAATTTGTAATGCTATGACTGAAACTATGAGAGGAGACAAAATAGAATTCAAGTGGACACATGGAGCTGACAAAAGTTTTGAGACCTTGAAGCAGAAGGTTGCTGAATTACCTATTTTGGCATTACCTGATTTCAGTAAAGTATTTCAAGTAGAATGTGATGCAAGTGGAACTGCGATTGGAGCTGTGTTGAGTCAAGAAGGTAAACCTATTGCTTTCTTTACTGAGAAGTTGAATGATGCTAGAAGGAAATATTCTATGTATGATCAAGAATTCTATGCTATTGTTCAAGCACTAAAGAAATGGAGACATTATTTGATACCGAGTGAATTTGTGTTGTATACTGATCATAAGGTTTTACAGTATTTGGGTAGTCATAATAAGTTGAATCAGAGACATATGAAATGGGTTGAGTATTTGCAGAGTTATACATTTGTGATAAAGTATAAGCGTGGAGTCACTAACCGAGTTGCTGATGCATTGAGTAGAAGAAGATCTTTGATGACCAAGATGAAAATTGAAGTTCTTGGTTTTGATGAGATGAGAGATTCTTATGAGTTTGACCCTAATTTTTCTGAGCCGTGGAGAAAGTATAGAGCACCTTTTCAAGACCAACAAGATACTAAATGGGATGAATATCTTATTCAGGAAGGTATGTTGTTTAAAGGTATTTAGTTTTGTATACCGAGAGGAATAATGAGAAGTAATTTGATAAAGGAGAAACATAGTAGTGGTTTGGATGGACATTTTGGTATTGATAAAACATGGAAATTTCTTAAGGAGAAGTACTTTTGGCCACAGTTGTATAAAGATGTTCAAAAATTTGTGAAAAGTTGTGGAATTTGTCAAGTTGCAAAAGGATAAAGTCAGAATACTAGATTGTATGTACTGATTTTTGTTCCTGAGAAACCTTGGATTGACATCAGTATGGATTTTGTTCTTGGCTTATGGAAGATAGTAAGAGGTAATGATTCTATATTTGTTGTTGTGGATAGATTTTCAAAGATGACACATTTTATACCTTGTAGAAAGACATCAGATGTAGTAAATGTAGCAGATCTTTTCTTTAAGGAAATTGTCAAATTGCATGGATTACCAAGGAGTATTATCTCTGACCGAGACATTAAATTTATTGGATACTTTTGGAATACCCTTTGGAAGAAATTTGGCACTGAGTTGAAATATAGTTCTACATTTCACCTGCAAACCGATGGACAAATTGAAGTTGTGAATAGAAGTTTGGGAAATGTTTTGAGATGTTTACTTGGAGACACACTGAGTAATTGGGATTCTGTGTTGGCACAAGCATAATTTGCATACAATAATTCAATGAATAGGAGTAATGGAAAGACACCATTTGAGATTGTGAATGGAACACAACCAAGAGTTATATTTGATTTGAGAGACATTGCTGATGAGAATAAGAAAAGTGCTGAAGGAGTAAAATTTGCTGAGTACATGAAGACATTACATGAAGATGTGAAGCTGAAGCTGGAAGACAATAATTAGAAATACAAAGACAGAGCTGATAGATCAAGGAGACATAAAAATTTTGATGTTGGTGAAGAAGTGATGGTTCATTTGAAGAAAGGCTGATTTCTTGTTGGAACATATGGGAAACTAAAAATGAAGAAGTTTGGACCTTGTAAGATTCTGAAGAAATTTGATAGTGGAAATGCATATGAGATTGAGTTAGTTGATGACATGTACATATCACCTATTTTCAACATTTTTGATTTGTATGAGTATCATGAACCTGATGAAGAAGTGACAGTTCCCTCATAATATCCTAAGAAGTAGAATGAAGAAATTGAACAGATTCTAAAGGAAAGAGTTGGTAAGAGTATAAGAGGAACACAATATATGGAATATCTGGTAAAGTGGAAGAATAGACTGGTGGAGTATAGTTCATGGATTTCATAGTCTAAGTTGGATGCAACTTGAACCAGACCTATCAAATGATTTAGAGAATCATTTCAAAATAACTCCAGGTGTCTGATGCAGGAGCATCTCAGGTCCTTGGAAATCCTATGTCACAAAAAAGATTTTGGAGTTTGTTTGTTTTGCTCGGTTCCTACTTTGACCAAGTTGGTCAGTTTCCTTTGGTTACCTAGTGTGGTTGATTATCTCCGAGGTGGTTGGTTATTTCACTGGTGCTTGGCGATGCTTGTATGTTGCTCGGTCATCCTTGGTTACTGAGTGGTTTCTTTTAAGTTTGTATTGTACCAACTTGTGCATTTATTATGGGTCACAGATTTAATGTTGGAATCCATCATTGGGAGGTGTGTGGTCCCAAATATGACTATTCCTTCAATTGATTATGGATTTAAAGATTGACTCAGTTCGGTAGACTCTTGTATATATGTAGTTGTTTGGTTATATTTTAGGACGTAGTGGAGAATAGAGAGAAGATAGTAAGATTAGATTTTGGTATTAGATCCTCACATATTTGAGGACTTCTATAAATCATTGTAATATTTGAACCTAAATGAGATGGCCTTACAGCCTGACATGTATCATTCTATTTGATGAAATATATGAAAGATCCTGCATTCTCTCTCTCTCTCTCTATTGTTGTTTGTTTGCTTCTGCATGTGTTGAGAAGGCTTGGATCATTAGGGTGTGCTATTGTTTGGCCCCTCTTTCTCCTTCCTTACATTAGGTGGTATCAGAGTGAGGTGAGATCTTGATCTAGGTTTACGGATCTAGGTTCCTCTTGAAGCCCTAGTTGATTGTTGTGGGGTAGCAGATTGCGATCTAACTTGTAATTGTAGAGGGTTGTCAAGATGGTTTGTGGGAGGTGAGATGCAGATCCAGGATTGGTGGATATGCTAAGGAAGATTTCTACTAGGTTAGAAGCTATTGAAACAGCCCAAAGAAGAGGCAGACATCTTGAAGATGTTAGTGATGATGAAGTTGAGGAAGAATAGGTGAATGCAAAACCTGCACCTATTATGGATCAAGGTGAAGAAAGATTTTTGAAGGCTTTGACAAATCTGAAGTCAACACCACATTTCTATCCTCTGGAGTATGGTGGAAATCTAGATTTTGATGAATTGGTGGACTGGATCATCGAGATGGAAAAGTATTTTGAATATGAAAAAATACATGAAGACAAGAAGGTGAAGATTGCAAGCACAAAGTTGAAAAGTCATGCATCCTTATGGTGGGAACATTTGCAACTAGATAGGAAGAAGAAAGGCAAAGACAAGATCAAGGAATGGAATAAAATGTTGAACAAATTAAAAGGAAAGTTCTTACCTTGTGATTATCAGATTAACCTAGTTGGGCAAATGCAAAGTTTGAGACAAAAAGATATCTCGATAAAAGAGTGCTTGGCCAAAAAATAGTATAAAAAACCTAGAGCAATGGACTACTTATTTCAAGAGTGGACACCCCAAAGGATTCCTAAATGCATTATTTGGTCTCATTTAATTATCGACTAGGGACATAAACTTGGAATGTTATCTGCAAAGTATATGCTTCAAACCTCGTCTTTCTAAGCCTATCTAAAGAACTCAAATGATTATGCTTTAGGAAAACTATACTAAAGTTGGTAAGCAAATGTATTCTAATCAAAGTAGAAAATCACAGTTAGGAACTACTCTAACTGATTGTACTGCAGGAACAGGCTACTGATTTTGGTTTCAGTAGCTGCAGGAACAACAGAGTTCTAAAACATATAAATGAATATAAAATGAACTCTACACTAACAAAACAATTCACTCATCAAGTGGGCCCCCTTGAATGAGTGAACGAGAAATACAATCAAGATGAAAGTTGCAAACTTGAACTAAACATTCTATTCATCCATAAAATGATTACACTTGATTGAAATAGTATGCAAAAGTTCTATTAAAAACCAGTTTGTTCAACTAACTCCAAAAGAGTCACAACAATCAATTATTTAAAAGGAAGCTACAACTAACTCCTAAATCTACGATCACTTCATAATTGAGGATTGGTTACAACTCATAAAGTTTCATAACAGAAACATTATTGACTATAAACATTCCTAGAATATAGCGCACACTAAATCTATGCATTGCATGCAACAAAAAGTATTGACTTGCTTGTGAAGATTCTGCAATCTGTGGTTGGCTTTACTCCCACGCCAGTATGCTGGTCTTTGAATATCCATGGTCAACTCTTGCAAACCAATCAATGCACACATATTTAAGCATATACATATATATCCACATCATCAATATTAGGAAAAGGTGTAAGTCTTAATTATCACTCTTGCAAATCCTATGGCTACAGGAGGTAACTACCCAAAACATAGCTTAGGAAAACATCCATTAACATGTATAACTATTATATTCACCATTCCTATCCATGAATTTAAGCATATATTATGTCTTTAGAAGTATCCACATTTCCAACTTATGTTGACACACACATATATAACATATACATAGAAACCATAAGTTCATATGCTTAAAACCATAAATTCATGTCTACGTGCAATCAACTTTGTTCTAAAAAGAGGATAAAATGTAGTGAAAAAGATGGCTATTTAGGAGCCCATCATTCCCCCCAATTGAACTATTGCTGGTCTCCAACAATCATAAAGTTTTGAATCCTGGCAGGGACCCTCAAATCACTAGTTGTTCTTTGTCCAGACTCATCATGAACATAATCAAAGTATCCATGAGTCTCTTTGAATTTTTCCCAATGTGGAACTTCAAAGGCCATGTCATAATCTACTGCACTATCATTCATTGCCAGCAATGGCTAAAGGAAGAGTGGAGGTTGAAACCTTAATGGAAACCAATGGTTAAGGAGTGTCCTTCCTAACATAATATACCATGGAGCTCTTCTTGTGGCAAGGGTTAGATTATGTGGTGAGTGAGGTTCCATTTTCTTTAGATCCTATGACATCCTTATCCACCTTTGCCTAAAGGCATTAATTACTGCAGCAACATCTTGTAGGAATGCTGGTCCTAGTCTACAAAAGCTTGTTCTCGCACTGGATAGAGCTTATTTGCTCCACTAGTGTTTGCTGTGATAGAAAGCCAGTCAAAATATGTTCACCTGGAGTGTTGAACTTCAGGCCTCATCATCAAAGGAGTTGACATTTCTTTTTCTCTGTATGGTGCAACTTGGTGTTCTCTACTCATCTCATTTTGCCTCCATGACATAACTGCTCTTAACTATACATCCCCTACATAGAGGAGTGAATTCCACTCTATGTCATCAGGTACTACTAGGTTATGCAAGTACAATTCACACAATAGGTTTTTCAGAGTGATTGGGGGCAGACTGAAAGGCATAGTAAAATTCATGGGGAGTTGATATGGATGGATTGAGGCCTTCTACAATTCTTGTTAATTTGAAATTAACAAGTTGCTCTTGAAGGAATATTGCATACACCAGTGAGGGTGATCTGCATTCCATTAGCTCTGGAATTAACCCTGTAATCTGTTCAATCCTCCATTTCAATATCTCAATCTCATATGATTTCTACTCCAACTAAGAATTCTACTCACTAATGACTCGTTTCAATTTTTCCTTTTCTAAATTCCATTGTGTCTTTTCCCATAATAATTGTTGGTATAAATTGATCCCTGCAGCAAGGGGTGTAGATAAATTTGGTGGGGGTAAAGGTTCTTGATTAAGTATGTCCACCCAGCCAGATGAAAATTAAGGAGTTTTAATTGTTATATTTGGTGCAGAGGACTTCCCCTTTCATAAAACAATTGCCTTTATTACATTGGTTTCCTCACTAACATCAGCTGCCACTTTAGCTAGCGTTTCTAACTTATCCTAACTATTCTGCTGGGGTACTTCTTCAATAATTTTAGTTCCAAAGTCAGGAATTTCTTCTGAATTCATGCTAGTGTCCTACTCGACAGAATTATCTTCAAATTCCTTTGTGCCCTTAGAGTCCTTGTCACTATCAATAAGAATGTAGTTAACTCCAACTCCAAAATTAACCTCTATTTTTGGACTCTGTTCTCTTAATATAGTGTCATTGGCTGTAGGTTGATTAAACAATTCCTCAGAAGAGGAATTGTCCATAGAATCATTTTCTATAGTTCTAGAAGATTCAATGTTAATAATAGGAACAGAAGCTTCAACATCTTTCTAAGAAATCCTTTTACTTCTTCTCTTAGGGGGTATGGATGAGCTCGAAGGACTCTTCTGTTTCTTTTTCTTAGTGACTACGTCCTCTACCACTACTTCAGGAGGGTTCTCATAATTTTCTTCACTAGGGTTCTTTGAATTCTCTTTAGGAGGGAATTCAAGATTCTCTTCCCTAGGGTTCTTAGAATTCTCTTCAGGAGGGAATTCAAGATTCTCTTCCCTAGGGGAATGTAGGGTTTCTTCCATATTATCAGTATTATCACCAGGTTGAGGTTCTAATATTTCCTCTTTTGGTTCTATTATTTTACCCTTACCCTTCCTAGATGCAGACCTTGTCCTTATGGTCGGTGAAGATTCAGGAATATTAGGAGCTCCTGTACTTTTGTTTTTCTTCCTCTAAGAAGTAGAGGCTCCAGCATTGAAAATTCTTTTTCTAGGTAGCCTAGAAATGGAAGGAGAGGCTTTAAGATCATTCTCAATTCTTTGAACAATTTTATGAACCCCAGAAGATGTTTTCTCTCTCCAACCAACACCATGACCTCTAGGGCTGACTATACTAGTTTCAACCTCATTCATCTGCAAAAATTCCTCCTATGTCCCAACCTTTTGTCTATTCAACTCCTTTTCTACAATTAATTTTATTAAGAAATGATGTGAAATAGACTGGTTGCTTCTTGACTGGACTAATAATGCTTATTTTTTCACAATGTTAAATAAGAAGCTGGGAAGATTTACTAGTCTGTTATCATGTCGAAGATGACTGAGAATTTTGAAGAGTAAAGCATGCAGGTATTTGTAGCGTCCCTCATAGGTGAAGTATTGAATAACAAATGCACATGGTTGGATGAACTCCAGAGGCAAAGATAATCACCAAGTTCCTTGCTTCCTATCGACATCTAAATGAGGATCCCCGTGCAAAGTGAACTGTGCTCTCACTGAATGCAGGTTGAAATCTTTCACCCATTGTTCACCTTCCTGAGGTAAACCAGTCACTTTAGCTACTACATCTTCTGTGAACTCAATTTTCAAGCCTTTAACTTCTGCAAACCCATCCTTCAAGGTGGACATAAATTGAAGAGCAACTTCCTCGTGAAACCCTTTAAGGCTTAAACAATAATCCAACCATCCTCTCCTTCTAAACATTTCACAGGTGGGCGCATCATTTAATAAAACCCTATGGTCCACTGGTTCATGCCATTGAAGGTCACCTCCCATTACTACTCTAAAACAAATTTGAAAATGCAAAACTACAATTCTCATAGAGTTCAACAATGGCAAGTCATAAGCCTCAATGCATTACAAAACAAAATGTTGTAGAAGAAAAGATGTACAAACTGCAACTTGATTCATAAAATTAAAGATTTTATTGCACGAAATCTAATGATATGAGTTTTGCATAACATCTCATAAAAGCTCACGAATGCCAAGGCTGCCACCCTGAACACGTCGCAGTGTATCATTAGAAATCAAGATCAATTTTTAATATCTTTAATTCACTTTAAATGTGATGATGCAATCACAAAAGGACAACTCATCAAGTCATGTCACAGACATAATTCAAAGACACGAACTTTAATTTTACATGCTAATTTGAAATTTTGAAAATAGAATAATTCCCCCCCCCTAACTAAGTAATGGCATGGGTCCCACCAAGCCAGGTTAAGCAAGAGTGAAAAATTAAAATGACACAAAAACCTAAAAATTAATGAAAAAAATAATATATGTATGAGTATATGTGGCACAAACCTGGAAGCGCTGCAGGAAGAGTTGTTTGAAAAATTGTACCTGCATATGAAGTGATGGGATGGGGTGGATGGGTGGAAAAAGAGAGAAGGTGAGATGAAAACTTATTATGGAGAAAGTATTCCACAAGATGTGAAATATTTATTATGGTGTTCTTGAATGGAATCAAGAATTGATAGAATCCTGGGTGGAAGACCCAGATTCTTTGGCTACAGGATTGCTTACTTCAGTTGTGCTCTGGAACTACTTCAGGAACTCATCATAGCTAATAGGTTTGTGGTAAAGTTTCAAACGATGCCCATTGACAAGTAATTTAAATTGAATAGGATCAATTGTTGAAAGTTGTACCATTCCATTGTCAAAGACTGATATGATCTCATAAGGCCCAAGCCATCTGGTGTGAAATTTCCTGGGTGTGTGCTGGTATTTGGAATCATATAACAGGGCCCAATCACTGACATACATTTTTTTTATCACATATGAACTTATCATGCCATTTTTTCTTTGCTATTGTATCAAATTTGTATTGTGGAGAGCAAACTTCCTATATTCATCCAATCCGTTTAATTGTAGTAACCTGTCTTGTTGTGCTTTGGTGATATCTAAATCTAGTTCTAAAGCAGTACAAAGTGTTTTATGCTAGAATTCAATTGGCATGGAGGTAGATTTTCCATATACCAAATCAAAAGGAGTAAACCCTGTGGTGGTTTTCCATGTGGTGTAGTAAGCCCATATGGCTTTAGGAAGATGGGTAGCCCAATCCTTTTTATGCACAGCTACTATTTTTGTCAGAATGGATTCGATCTCCCAGTTTGTGCTTTCCACCTGGCCATTGGTTTAAGGATGGTAGCGTGAATATTTTCCATGATGCACCATGTACTCCTGCATCAACTCTGTGACAAGGTTAGAGGTGAATTGTGCTCCTTGATCTGTGACAATTTCCCTTGGTACTCCAAATCTAGTGAATATGCATTCATAAAGAAACTCAACAAATTTTTTATTTCTGGCATGTCTCATAGCTTTGGCTTCAACCCATTTTATTGCATAATCAGTACATACTAAGATGTAAGACTTTCCATGAGAAGAGGGCTCAATAGGTCCAACAAAGTCAATACCCCACCTTTCAAAGGGTGTGACAACTACCTACGGTTGCAGGGGCATTTCATTAGCCTTTGTAGGTCTTCCCATATGTTGACACCTATCACAATGCTAAGTATGTTTTGCTACATCCTTATGTAATGTAGGCCAATAATACCCAGTTGTCAAAATCTTGTAGGCCATCCTCTTTGCGGAAAAGTGTCCTCTGCAAGGCTCATCATGGCATGCCTGAAGGATGTCATAAGTTTCATCCTCTCGAATGCATCACCTTGTGACCTGGTTTGGTCCTATATAAAACATGAAGCCTAAAATCCAATAGAATTTAAAACTCTTTTCAACTAACAGATGACGTTGTTTAGGACAAAAGTGAGGTGGGACTCTCCCTGTAGCAAGGTAGTTAGCTAAGTTTGCATACCACGGATTAAAAGAATCAATAGAAAACAAGTGCTCATCAGGGAAACTATGATCAATTGCTGTAGGATCATCTGGCACTTGCAGTCATGACAAGAAATTGGCCACTACATTAGCCTTTCTTGGTTTGTCTACGATCTTTACATCAAACTCTTGCATGAGGAGTAACCAGCGTGCTAGTCTACCACTAATGACAGGTTTATTCATTAAGTACTTGATAGCTGAATGATCAGTATAAACAAATACTTCATAGCTTGTGATGTAGTGCCTAAATTTATTTAATGCATAAACAACTGCTAACAACTCTTTTTTAGTAACAGTATAATTCAATTATGCTCCTTGCAAATTTTTACTAATGTAGTAAATTGCATGCTCAATAATACCTTCTTTTTGTCCCAGAACTGCTCCAATAGCATAGTCTGATGCATCTGTGTGGATATGGAATTGAAGCTTCCAATCAAGTCATCTGAGAATAGGTGTTGTTGTTAGAACATCTTTCAACTTCTGGAATGATGCTTCACATTCCTCTGTCCATGCAAATTTAGCTTTTTTCTTCAACAAATTGTATAAGGGTGCTGCAAGTTGGCTAAAGTCTTTTATGAACCTTCTGTAGTAACCAGTGTGGCCAAGGAAACTTTTGACATCCTTTTTCTTAATTGGTGTGGGGAGTGTGTTGATAACTACAATTTTTGTAGGTCAACCTGAATTCCAAAAGATGAAAGATAGTGTCCTAGGACTACTCCTTCCTCCATCATCATGTAGCACTTCTCACTGTTAAGAGAGAGATTGTAATCTTGACATCTCTTAAGTACCTTTTCCAAGTTTTCTTGTGCTTCTTCAAATGTGGTTCCATTGGTTGTAAAGTCATCCATATAGATTTTCAACACAATCAACAGCTATGTCAGAGAAAATACCAAGCACTGCTCTTTGGAAAGTAGCAGGAGCATTACATAGCCCAAATGGAAAGACCAAATAAGCAAAGGTTCCCCAAGGGCAGGTAAATGTTGTTTTGTCCTAGTCTTCTGGTGATATTTGTATCTGATTATACCCACTAAAGCCATCTAGAAATGAAAAGTACTTTTTACCCACAAGATTGTCAAGTACTTGGTCAATGAAAGGTAGTGGAAAGTGATCCTTCTTAGTGGCTTTATTAAGTTCTCTATAGTCAACACAAACTCTCCACTTTCCTCCTTTTTTTGGAATAATTACAAGAGGAGAAACCCACTGACTATCAGAAATGGGATAAATGAAACCTGCACTTAGAAGCTTTTGCAACTCAGTCTTAACTATATCTCTTAAAGCAGGGTTAATTCTTCTTTGAGCTTGTCTTACTGGCTTGTATTCTAGGCTTATATATATTCTGTGAGTACAGAGTTTGGGAACCAACCCTTTCATGTCAGTGTAATCCCATGAAAAGGCTTACTGACTATCTTGTAAAAGCTTGATAAGACTAGACATCTGGGATTCTATGAGGTTTTTATTAACATTCAGCTCTTTTCCTGAAGCAATCTCAACTTTCTTAACTATTTCTAACATCTACATTTCTGCTATGGATGGGGACTTTATCTCATGGGGTAACAAGGTATGGAGATAATTAGGTGTTGCAGGAAGCTAAGATGTGGGTTTCTTGGGCAATATTGTTTGAAGGGAACAATTTGGATCATCACAAGATGACTCCTTAGAACCATATTGGTTGGTAAGGATTGCTGCTAGTATATCATCTTCTTCTTGTGATACCATGAATGGATTTCTATCAATGACCATGAGTTTTTGCACAGAGCTTACTTCAAGGGCAGCTTCTCCTAAGTCTGGCCATACAATTTGATCAAGTTCACTTTGGGGTTTTGTAGGAGAATACAGAGTTAACTTATTGGTATATATTCCATCTGATATGGTCATCTTCCCTGAATGCCATGCAATGCAAGCATCAACCATGGCTAACCAAGGCCATCCTAGGATTAGTGGATATCCTCCTAGGGTGGCTTTGGGTGACAAGAATATAAAATCAGAAGGGTAGTCTAAGGAATCAAAAGTAACAACAATATCCTCTACCATACCATCAGGCTTAACTATGGAATTGTCAGCTAGCTGCAATATTGTTGGTGTGTCCCACAAACCAATGATACTAAGTTTCAGTAGAACTTCTCTAGTCATAACATTAATTGATGCTCCCAAGTCAATGAGAACATTCTAAATTTGGGTACCACTAATGAAGATGGTTACCACTGAAATTCCTAGATCTGAATACTTAGGCATGAAAACTTTGCTTAGCATGAGATCAAAGAGCTGGCCTAAGACATGGATAGTATTAGGGTCTTTCTTTTTCCTTCCAGGTTGTTTGATATAGGCTTCTTTAATTGCTTTGGTATAAACTAGAATTTCTTTAAGTGCATCCAACAAGGGAATCTGCACTATCATTTGCTTGAGCTGATCAGTTAAATCAGTGGCTATAGGATTCTCTTTTCGAGGAATAACTTGAGATAATCTTTGTAGATAAGGATGATTCTTAGGTACTAGTGTAGTTTGAGCAACATGTGGAACATCAATAGGATGGTTTACAAGTATGTCTTTAGCATCAACAACTTCGGTGATTATTGGCTCCTTGGGTGCAGGTATTGTAGTTCCTAATCTAAGATGGATATCATTTACATGCAATGAATAAGCTTGTTGCTTATTATTAGGATTTGGAGTGGGCTGACTAGGAAGTTGAGTTGGCTTTTGAGGATTTCTATTTGTTATAGGAGGTAGCATAATAGCTTGTTGCTGAGGTGGAGGCATTAGTACTTGTTGCTGATTAGGTTGATTGGGTCCCCACTGAGGTTGTGGTTGCTAGCTACCATGAGGTGGCCATTGGCTATTCTACTGTGGCTGTTGATAAGAGTTATACTGTTGTTGGTATGGGTTAAATGGTGGTTGCTATGGATAGGCTTGGTTATAGTATGGTTGTTGATTGGACCAGTTGTGATTCTAATTCTGACCCTAAGGAGTAGAATTTTGGGGTTTTTGGTTTGGCCAATAGCTATTATTATTATAACCAAAATTATTTAGTGGGTCCGGAGGCATACCTTGTCTCTGAGCCCATGGACACCTTTGAGAAACATAGAAAACTTCTCCATTCTCCTCATCTATGGCTTTGAACTTGGTGAGCATTGGGCTAACATCCCCAGATGCAACTGTCTTACATTTGTAGTTTCTCTTCTCTCTACAATGAGAACAGAACTAAGCAAGCACAACATCTACCTCTTCCTTCTTTCTCCTTGCCTGCATACTATCTAGCTAAGTGGTGACATCATTAATGATGTCTTGCTTGAAGTCAGATAGCAAATTAGACAACTCTACTTTGGACACTCCTAAACCACCATTGGACTTATATGGTAGGTCTCTAAGTCCCCTACCCTTCTTCAAAGTGGCCATTGAATAATTTTGACATATATTCTTTATGTCAACCCAACCTTTTTGTGTGATATCACCTCCTACCATTAGATCTAGAGCCTTAATACTTCGATCATTCACACCATTTAGGAAGAGGTGTTTTTGAGATGCCTCATTTAGCTGGTGTTGTGTATTACACTACAGGTTGAACATAAATTTGGATACATAATCCTCCAGTGTTTCATCCTCCTTCTGAGACATTTTAAAAATATCATCACCTTTTAAATCTTGACCTCTACAGTACTCTTTGAACTTCGTAAGAAACATTGTGTGCATGGCATTCCAATCTGCTACAACATTGGTACCTAACCCCATGAACCATCTCAAAGTAGCTTCTTTTAGAGTTGATGCGAACAACTTCAGCTTGTGGACATTAGTGGTATAGTCATAACTCTGGCAAAGAATATCAAATTCAAAGAGGAAGGTCTCAGGGTCCTTTGTAAGGAGGCCATAAAATTTGGGAAGTGCAGCAGTAGGTATATTTTTCAAATTTTGGTTACCTTACTATTGAGGTATAGGAAAAGGAAAGGGAACTTGAACAACCACTTTGGGAGGAGGACCTTGTGGTGGTGGCTAATATATAATAAGAGCAAGTGGATTATCTTGATATTTAGGTTTAGCAAATAGGTCGTTTAAAAGAAATGATTCCTCAGATGATGAAGAGGATATGTGTTCCTGAGCATCAGCAAATAGATTTTCAAAGGGTTATTCTTCTTCTTTCTCACTTTGTGGTTCTTCAACTTGAGGATTAAATAAATCAAATGGCTCTCCTTGGTAGTTATGGGGAAGAAATATCCCAAGGTGATCTCTCCTTCTATGCATAAAAATCCTTACTTAAGTACTAGATTAAAACTAAGATTGTAACTACAAGGATTAGTTTGAATTAACACCATCCCCAGTAGCAGTGCCAAAAATGCTTGGCCAAACAATAGTATTAGAAACCTAGAGCAATGGACTACCTATTTTAGGATTGGACACCCCAAATGATTCCTAAATGCATTATTTGGCCTCATTTAATTATCGACCAGGGACATAAACTTGGAATGGTATCTGCAAAGTATATGCTTCAAACCTCCTCTTTCTAAGCCTATCTAAAGAACTCAAATGTATTCTAATCAAAGTAGGAAATCAAAGTTAGGAACTACTCCAACTGATTGTGCCACAGGAGCAGGCTACTAATTCTGGTATTAGTAGCTGTAGGAATGGCAGAGTTCTAAAACATATAAATGAACATAAAATGAAATCTATACTAACAAAACAATTCACTCATCAAGTGGGCCCCCTTGAATGAGTGAATGAGAAGTAAAATCAAGATGAAAGTTGCAAACTTGAACTAAACATTCTATTCATCCATAAAATGATTACACTTGATTGAAATAGTATGCAAAAGTTCTATTAAAACCAGTTTATTCGACTAACTCCAAAAGAGTCACAACAGTTGATTATTTAAAAGGAAGCTACAAATAACTCCTAAATTACAATCACTTCATAATTGAGGATCAGTTACAACTCATAAAGTTTCATAATAGAAACATTATTGACTATAAACATTCCCAAAATATAGCGCACACTAAATCTACGCATTGCATGCAACAGAAAGTATTGACTTGCTTGCGAAGATTCTGCAATCTGTGGTTGGCTTTGATGACTCCTGCACCAGTATGCTAGTCTTTGAATATCCATGGTCAAATCCTAAAAAACAATCGATGCACACATATCCAAGCATATACATATATATCCACATCATCAATATTTGGAAAAGGTGTAAGTCTTAATTATCACTCTTGCAAATCCTATGGCTACATGAGGTAACTACGCAAAACATAGCTTAGTAGAGAAAACATCCATTAACATGTATAACTATTATATTCACCATTCCTGTCCATGAATTTAAGCATATATTATGTCTTTAGAAGTATCCACATTTCCAACTTATGTTGACACACACATATATAACATATACATAGAAACCATAAGTTCATATGCTTAAAACCATAAATTCATGTCTATGTGCAATCAACTTTGTTCTAAAAAGAGGATAAAAAGCAGTGAAAAAGATGGCTATTTAGGAGCCCATCAAAGAGTATACTGAGGAATTTTATAGATTAGATATTAGATTTGGACATGATGAAGATGATGTGGAAAGAATTGGTAGATACCTGAATGGTTTGACAGTTTCCATCCAAGAGGAAATTAGTATGGTCAAGTTGGAGAACATTGAAGAGGATTATCAATTTGCATCGAAGGCCGAGGAGAAATTAAAAAAAATACATGAGCAAAGACAAAGAGCTCAAGGTGGTAGATTACCTAGAGGAAGAGGTAGCTCTAATGGTGAAAATGGTAGATCTGAACCAGAAAAGACAAATCTGGATAAAGGCAAGACTGAGTGGAAAGGTGAAAGTTCATCTAGAGGTAGAGGCAGTAACTACCGAGGTGGTTATAGTAGAGGAAGTTTCTCAGGAACTTTTTATAATTGTGGAGAAGAAGGACGTAGATTTTTTGAATGTACACATGCAAGTAAGAAGGTTGGTAGTAGTAGAAATGCTTTGGTGCAAGAAGAGTCACAGAATGAACCTGAGAAAGAAAATAACTTAATGGTAAGGAGAGCACTGTCGAATGAAAGTAGGAAGGAAGATCTGGTAAAGAAAATTTTGATCAAGACCAAATGTAGAATTTTTGGCAAAGTTTGGAAGGTAATTATTGAGAGTGGTAGCTCAGAGAATCTGGCATCTGAAGAGATGGTCACAAAATTGCAGTTGGAAAGGTTGGTACATCCGAAGCCCTATGAGATTTCATGGATCAAAGATGAGCATACACTCCTGGTAAGTGAACAATGTTATGTGAATTTGAAGATTGGAAAGTACAATGATAATGTGCTGTGTGATGTCATGCCTATGGATTTTTGTCATATTTTGTTGGGTAGACCTTGGCAATATGATAGACATACTATATATGATGGAAGATTGCATAAGTATACTATTGTGGTTGATGGAAAGAAACAAATCTTGTTACCATTGATGGAAGAACCTGTTAGTAATGTTTGCACATCTATGAAAGTTTTTTTGATGGAAGGAAGAAAGTTTTTTAACTCTTTGAAGAAGAATGATGTATGTTTTGATGTGATCCCTAACAAACCAAGTAAGAAAAGAGAGGATAATGTCCTTGAGGATATTGATAAGTTACTCATTGAGTATAGTGATATCATTTATAATGTACCTGATGGTTTTCCATCAGAAATAAGCATTGATCATTGTATGGATCTAATCCCTGGAGCTAGTTTACCAAATAAGGCACCTCATTGGTTGACATCTACTGAGAATTAGAAATTGAATCGACAGATTCAAGAGTTGCTGGAGAAAGGTTTGATCAGAGAAATTTTGAATCCTTGTGCAGTATCTGCTGTATTTACACCTAAGAAGAATGGAGAATGGAGAATGTGTACTAATTCTAGAGCAATCAATAAGATAATAGTGAAGTATAGGTTTCTTATACCAAGAATGGATCACATAATGGATAGTTTGACTGGAGAAAAGTATTTCACAAAGATTGATTTGAAAAGTGGGTATCATCAAATCAGAATAAGAGAAGGTGATGAATGGAAGACTTCTTTCAAGACAAAAGAAGGTTTGTATGAGTGGTTGGTTATGCCTTTTGGTTTAACTAATGCACCGAGTACTTTTATGAGGTTGATGAATGAAGTTTTGAAGAAATTATTGGGTAAGTTTGTGATTGTATATCTTGATGATATTCTGATATTCAGTAAGACTAGAGAAGAACATTTGTTGCATGTGTCACAAGTTTTGCAGAGATTGAAAGAGGAAAAGTTGCTGATAAATCTAAAAAAGTGTTCATTCATGAAAGAGGAGATTGTGTATTTGGGATTTGTTATTTTAGCTGATGGTTTGAAGATGGATCCTGAAAATGTTGAAGCTATTTTGATTTGGCCTACACCTATGAATGCTAGTGAGGTAAGATCATTTCATAGTTTGGCAATTTTTTACCAAAATTTCATAAGGAATTTCAATTCAATTTGTAATGCTATGACTGAAACTATGAGAGGAGACAAAATAGAATTCAAGTGGACACATGGAGCTGACAAAATTTTTGAGACCCTGAAGCAGAAGGTTGCTGAATTACCTATTTTGGCATTACCTGATTTCAGTAAAGTATTTCAAGTAGAATGTGATGCAAGTGGAAGTGCGATTGGAGCTGTGTTGAGTCAAGAAGGTAAACCTATTGCTTTCTTTACTGAGAAGTTGAATGATGCTAGAAGGAAATATTCTATGTATGATCAAGAATTCTATGCTATTGTTCAAGCACTAAAGAAATGGAGACATTATTTGATACCGAGTGAATTTGTGTTGTATACTAATCATAAGGCTTTACAGTATTTGGGTAGTCAGAATAAGTTTAATGAGAGACATATGAAATAGGTTGATTATTTGCAGAGTTATACATTTGTGATAAAGTATAAGAGTGGAGTCACTAACTGAGTTGCTAATGCATTGAGTAGAAGAAGATCTTTGATGACCAAGATGAAAATTGAAGTTCTTGGTTTTGATGAGATGAGAGATTCTTATGAGTTTGACCCTAATTTTTCTGAGCCATGGTGAAACTACAGAGCACCTATTCAAGACCAACAAGATACTAAATGGGATGAAAATTTTATTCAGGAAGGTATGTTGTTTAAAGTTATTCAGTTGTGTTTACCGAAAGGAATAATGAGAACTAATCTGATAAAGGAGAAACATAGTAGTAGTTTGGCTGGACATTTTGGTATTGATAAAACATGGAATTTGATTAAGGAAAAGTACTTTTGGCCACAGTTGTATAAAGATGTTCAGAAATTTGTGAAAAGTTGTGGAATTTGTCAAGTTGCAAAATGAGTAAGTTAGAATACTGGATTGTATGTACCGATTGCTGTTCCTGAGAAACCTTGGATTGACATCAGTATGGATTTTGTTCTTGGCTTACGGAAGATAGTAAGAGATGATTCTATATTTGTTATTGTGGATAGATTTTCTAAGATGACACATTTTATACCTTGTAGAAAGACATCAGATGCAGTACATGTAGAAGATCTTTTCTTTATGGAAATTGTCAGATTGCATGGATTACCGAGGAGTATTATGTCTGATCGAGACAGTAAATTTGTTGGATACTTTTGGAAGACCGTTTGGAAGAAATTTGGCACTGAGTTGAAATATAGTTCTACATTTCACCCACAAACCAATGGACAAATTGAAGTTGTGAACATAAGTTTGGGAAATATTTTGAGATGTTTAGTTGGAGACACACCGAGTAATTGGGATTCTGTGTTGGCACAAGCATAATTTGCATGCAATAATTCAATGAATAGGAGTACTAGAAAGACACCATTTGAGATGTTGAATTGCACACAACCAAGAGGTATATCTGATTTGAGAGACATTGCTGATGAGAATAAGAAAAGTGCTGAAGGAGTAAAATTTGCTGAGTACATGAAGACATTACATGAAGATGTGAAGCTGAAGCTGGAAGACAGTAATCAAAAATACAAAGACAAAGTTGATAGATCAAGGAGACATAAAAATTTTGATGTTGGTGAAGAAGTGATGGTTCATTTGAAGAAAGGCTGATTTCTTGTTGGAACATATGGGAAACTAAAAATGAAGAAGTTTGGACCTTGTAAGATTCTGAAGAAATTTGATAGTGGAAATGCATATGAGATTGAGTTAGTTGATGACATGTACATATCACCTATTTTCAACATTTTTGATTTGTATGAGTATCATGAACCCGATGAAGTGACAATACTGAAAAAATATCCTAAGAAGCAGAATGAAGAAATTGAACAGATTCTGAAGGAAAGAGTTGGCAAGAGTACAAGAGGAAAATAATATATGGAATATCTAGTAAAGTGGAAGAATAGATCGGTGGAAGATAGTTCACAGATTTCACAGTCTGAGTTGGATGTAGCTTGGACCAAACCTATCAAATGATTCAAAGAATCATTTTAAAATAACCCCAAGTGTTTGATGCAGGAGCATCTCAGGTCCTTGGCAATCCCTTGTCACCAAAAACATTTTGGAGTTTGTCCTTGTTGCTCGGTTCCTACTTTGACTGAGTTG
This sequence comes from Chamaecyparis obtusa, assembly GCA_027943335.1. Lineage (NCBI taxonomy): Eukaryota > Viridiplantae > Streptophyta > Pinopsida > Cupressales > Cupressaceae > Chamaecyparis > Chamaecyparis obtusa. Next base: position 553,844 of record BSBK01001416.1, read on the forward strand.
GTTGGTAGTTGGTCAATTTCCTTTGGTTAGCAAGTGTGGTCAGTTATTTCCTGGGTGATCAATTATTTCACTGTTGCTTGTCTATTGCTCGGTCATCCTTGGTTACCAAGTGGGTTATTTTGAGTTTGTATTGTGCTGACTTGTGCATTTATTATGGATCATAGATTTAATGTTAGAATCCATCATTGGGAGGCGTGTGGTCCCAGATCTGACCATTCCTTCCATTGATTATGGATCTGAAGGCTGACACAGTTAGGTAGACTCTTGTATATATGTAGTTGTTTGGTTGTAGTTTAGGAGGGAGTGGAGAATAGAGAGAAGATAGTAAGATTAGAGTTTGGTATCAGATCCTCGCATGTTTGAGGACTTATGTAAATCATTGTAATATATGGCCCTAACTGGGAAGGCCTTACAACCCAGCATGTATCATTCTATTTGATGAAATATATGAAAGATCCTGCATTCTCTCTCTCACTGTTGTTGTTTGTTTTCTTCCGCATGTGTTGAGCAGGCTTGGATCATTAGGGTGTGCTATTGTTTGGCCCCTCTTGCTCCTTCCTTGTGTCATTTACATACATATATATGTATGTATATAAATATATGTAAATATATGTATATATATGTATATATGTATACACATACATACATACATACATATATATACATACATACATATATATATATATATATATATATATATATACACATATAGATATATATATATATATATATATATATATATATATATATATATATATATATATGTATATATATATATATATATACACAAATATATACATATATGTATATATATATATATAGATATATAGATATATATATATATATACATATATATATATATATATATACAGATATATACATATATATACATACATACATACATACATACATATATATATAGATATATACATATATATACATATATACATATATATATATACATATATATATATATATATACATATACATACATACATATATATATATATATATACATACATACATACATACATATATTTATATATATATATATATATATATACATACATACATACATATATATATACATACATACATACATATATATATATACATACATACAGATATATATATACATACATGTACATATATATATATATATATATATATATATATATACACACACACATATATATACATACATATATATGTATGTATATATAGAAAACCTAGCAAGCTAGGGTTTTGAAAACATGCAACTTCGAATATAAGACAAACTCAACTTTTCAAATTAATAATAACACTTTATTTTAATTTTGAATAAATTTAGGTTTGCATAACTCAACTTTATAAATTAAAACTAAAGTTCTAATTTACAAATAAAGTGCATTTAAGTTGCATGATTTTATTTTAATTAATAAAAATATACAACTCAAACTAAATATCACTTAACTTTGGATTTATGTATTTAAATTGAAATTTTGATTTAATATTAATTAAATAGCCATACATTAATTTTTAGCATTTAAAAGGTATAATTACTTATCTTTAATAATTAATCCTTTAAATTTCAACAAGACAAAATACAACATCAACCTAGAGGAATACATACACATTGAAAATTAACTAATCAGAATGCAACAATCAAACTCAAAAAAAGGGTCCATGAATTCACATCACCTTGATGAATTTGAATAGGATAGTCAAACATAGACTTATCTAATATTTTAGGACAATGAAGGCTTAAGTTGGGTTTTGGGCCTGAATACTATCTCCCCTCTCTTACCATTGAGACATGTGTTAGGGAACACTCATCCTAACAATATAGAGAAGTCAATTTCCAATACCTATCATCAAAAATTTGAACATGTGCATACATATATATAACAGACAATGACAAGGATCACTACATCATGTGGACCTCAAAGGAAAATAACTATGACTCTGTCCCTCACCATATAAAACACATCAAGAAGAAATGTAAAACATACAAGGTGTGAGGCCCTACTCCAAGCCCATCATAGAATTTCATTTAATTTCATGATAGACTTACTATTTGATACACTATATTGATGCATTATGGATTTAGACTCTATTTGACAGAGATTTGATATTACTATTATGTTGATTTTAGTACTTATGTTGACAATGTTATGTGACATTATTGCATGCATTATGGTTAGCTGATCTAAATGATTATTATGATGATGCAATTGAGTATGGGATTTCATGTTAAATTGATTCTATTCATGTTGGGGTATGATTCAGAGTAGATTAGACGTTATGTGTCTAAATGGACTTCTTTCATATACTTATATGTACATGTGTTTTCATGTGGAATTGCTTGGTAAAATGTTGATTTGGTTATATGATGATGAACAATGATTTTCGATGAGTGGATTTTAATTCAAATGTAATATGCTTAAATGATGTTCTCTCTCATATGTTTATGTATACATGTGATTTTCTTGGACTACTAATATATGAATTGAGATGTGCAGGATAGTGACCATGTAATTGTTCAAAGAACTAAGACCAAACCTATGTGTGATAGTGAAGCCAAGGTTATGTCTAATTAAAGAGACAATACCTCATATATAATATGATTTTTTTTGTAAATGTGAATTATTTTATGTTTGTTCAATTTGTAATTTTTAATATGTAATTATGTAAATTACCTAAATGGACATGCCATGTGTATTTTATGATGTGCATTTTTGTGGTGTCACTTGGTACTTGTGTTGTGTGTGAGTTGGAAATGACATGTCCATTGGAGGGAGATTGTGTAAACAAATTCATACAAGTACCTTGTAGTATTCCCATGTAGTCCACTTGGTTAGAGAGCCTTAGGTGTGGTCAAATTAAGTTGAACCCGTAGGTAAACTTTAGGTGGGTTTTTGAGGGGTCAAATTAACTCCTTGGGTTGGGTTTAGGTCCTTTTTAGTAGGCCCACTTGATATACCTATGGGTAAGGGTCATGTTTTACCATAAGACCACTCATATATGACTTTAGAGTTCTTTCAAAAGTTGGTTTTCCAAGATGCGCTAAAATCAACTTTTAAAAAGTTGGTCTTGGGTAAACAACCTTCCCTTTTGTGTGCCAATAACTTGTTCCCTTTTTCAAGCCACCTTTTAGGGATCCATTTTTAGTATTATTTTAAGAGGTTGGGAAGACCAACCTATGGGAACTCACATCCTTCCCAAGGGATTTGGAAAGTGTGTTCGAAGCCTTTTAGAGGAACCATGGAGAAAATTTGGTTTGTTCACCCACTCTCCAACTTGGGAGACAACTAAAATTTTTAGGAAAGATTTGGCTAAAGGGGAAGTATTTAGGACTTGGGAGCTCTTATAAAAATTTCACTTTTTCATAGCTGGAGTAGAGGTTGGTTCACCTCCACCCATGTAGAGAAATGGTTGCATTTTATGTGTTGAAAAAACTAAGTGCTGTATGAGCATCGTGATTTCTTTTATGTGATTGAAATAAAGTTTTGTTGTTGTGGTTACTTATTTGGATCCTTTTGTGTTGTATGCTCATGGGAGTGCAAGGCCAAACTCACCCTTGGGAGGGAATATTATCCTTGGAGGTAAAGGGAATTTTGGGACAGCCCATAGAGTGTAGAATCTCTCTTCTTGGAAGAGAGGGAAAAACATGGATTA
>BSBK01001416.1:562500-590000 GCA_027943335.1 Chamaecyparis obtusa
TGCATGAATACCAAATCAACATGAAATAAGATGCACTAGGTAGTTATATGTTTTGGGCATGAAATATGTATAGTCAGTAAAAAGCATGACCAAGTGAAAGTTTGTTAGCCGGTGAAAGTATTAAGGTTAACCGAGTTGAAGGATCAAATGAGTAATATTAGTGTTAATCAAGATAAAGTTTTAAAAGAGATAACCAAATGTCTTTGTATTAACTGAGTTGTGGTAGGTGAAGCATTTAATGAAAAAATTTGAGAGGGAAAAACTTTTTAGGCATAAATAAGCATTGAGGCAACTCATTTCTCCACATAGAGAACCATTTGATACCATTTCAAGTAAGTTCTAAGAAAATTGATTTATTTTATTACAGTTGTTGCGAAGCCCTAAATCTATTGAGATAATGGCATCTTCATCTAAGACTGTACAATCCAAGATCGATAGTGACAAGAAGGTCACATTGATAAAGTCCTCGACATACGATGAACCTAAATACAAATTACATCCCAATATTACATCTCAAATTGATGATAAAGGTTCATTTTCAAGCATACCACCTAGGGTTTTGTTGGTTCAGGATTTACGATCATATATTCACTACAAGATAAGAGAAATTAAAAATTTTGAGCTTCAATCTACATACTAGAAGCTATGCTAGGATGGAATGATGGAGGATGAACACACACACACACATACCTAGAAATCAAAGGTTTAACAAATACCCTTCATTTCCCGAAGGAGTTTAAGACATAATGGATTAGGATTTTACTTAGAAGAGTTCATGAGGGAAAGATGTGGTTGGATGAACCAATTAAAATCACTAAAGATGTTATCCACATGGTTATCAGTTACTGAAAACATGATAAGAAAAAATCCCTAAGGCACCCACCAAGAATAGAATGAGAAATTAACAAGAGCCAAGTAGGATGACATGGGCATGAGGATCAATGCAATCATTGATCTAGAAACTAGATTTGGAGCCTATGTCATTGCTTACAAAATATTCCAATCAAGTAGGCCTAACAGTGTCCCATACGAAGCAGTTGATATTGCATACAATGTTGTAAAGAAATGCTTACAATTAGACCTCGCCGAGCTAATGCTGAAGCAACTTGAGGAAAATATGAAGACTATCCATGTTGCTAAGACCAACACTTGTAAGTTTGGTTCACTACTTGTATGTTTATTTTTATATTTGAAAAATTCATTTCCATTAGTTGGTAATGTACAATGGGATGTCAACAAACTGGTTATAATACAAATTAGTGAATTCATCAAGAACTTAGGACAAAATTTTGAGGCTGTGATGGATGATTACTTTGGAAAATTTAAAGAGAGAATTCATAAGAGGAGCATGATACCTGCATAGTTAGTAGAAAAGTACAAGGAAGATATTTATTTCTTGTTGGACATCGACGCCACAACCAAGGACTGCATGGTTACCTCCTATGGGCTATGGACTTGATATTAACTGAACCTCTAGGTTAATAAAGGCACTTTTGGCCAAGCCCAAAGACACCAAAGCAACTAGGTTCGGAACCTATGAAGAAGCTAAGTTGAGAATCAAAATGGAATTAGTCAGAGTAAAAGTGGGAAGAAAATCTAATAAAATATTAGATACTTTGACAAAGAAATTAGGTGATGATGAAGAGGAAGCAATAGAGAATCCGGTTGAAGAAGAAATCGAGGAACAACTACTAATCAGTAAAAGAGAGCATGAATACGAGAGTGATTCAAATAAGAAATTACAAGATGCACCAGTGAAGGAAAAAGGGAAGAGGAAATAGGTAGAGACCCCTACACAAGCGAGGGCAAGATCCTCTATAGGTTTTTCCCCACCTCTAAAATGAGGAATTGCAAAAATCACAAGGCCTACACCTACAAAGACATATAAAAAGAAGAAGAGAGGTACAAAAGCCCCCATTGAGCCACCTAAGAAGAGGAGGAATCTAATAAGAGGTAAAGATGATATTGATTCTGAAGAAGAAGATGATAATAGTCAATTTAAAGTTGTTCTAAATAAAGGCTAATCAATGGATGACATGATAAAGAACATAAAGTAAATGGGTAGACTAGATCACCCTAAAACAAATCGATATGTACATATGTCAACCAAGGATCAAGAAAAACTAGAAGAAGTTGTTAGGAATGAATGCTGAATATATCCTATGGGGGAGTATTAGTAGCCATTCTATAGTAGTTGTTGTTGCATTCATGACTGTGATTGTCATTGATCTCAACATAGTGATCTATTGAAGATTAGCAGAGAAGCAGACAGTGTTTGAGTTAGTGCACTTAGGATATTAAAGATGAAGCTATGTGTAGTTGAGGAATTATTCTATGATGTGTTATATGATCATGGTTAAGAGCGCAAATAGTAATTCATTTATTCATGGAAATTATGAGGATATAAGTGGAAGCAATATTCAGGTAGTGCTCCCAAGTAGCGGTTTATGGAAATCAGATGATATCTCCTAATCGGGATAGAATCTGGTTATGCACAGATAGAGAGTAGTTGGAGACATTTTTATAGTGATGTGGTTGATAGCGCAAGATTTGAGGTCACACGAGTGAAGAATTATATTGATTGGAAGCTGATAGTTTTGTGTAATTTTGATGTAACATGTGGAAAGTTTTATTTTGTAATTTGTATGCCGACTCATTTGTAATTACTTGAGTATGGTATAAAGGAAGGAATGTATTCCTTTTTGTAATAAGGAATGTCATGAATTTAAGTGTATTGTGAAAGTGAAATTATTGAAAGAGGATATGCGAAGTACTGAGATCTGGTATCGAGATATGAAGAAGGAGTTGGTGCGGTTTGGCATAGTCAGAGAAGGAGTATTGATTTGTTGAGGTCAGTAATCTTTTGGTATTATTCTGTTGAGTCATACAAAGATCAGTTGGACAATGAGTTTGGTGATCTTACCTTGAAGCTGTTTGGGCAGTGGGTCCTTCTGTCTTCCATAACTCCTAACAGAGTTAGAATCTTTTAACAGGGATTCAAAATCTCCTAACAGGGATTCATATGTACTGAATGTATTTCATAAGACTCCTAACAAAGTCCATCCTTCCACAAGGAATATTCATATTAGTGCATCTTTTGTGGGCATCATTCCCATCGAGGTTTACTCTTTGATCAAGAGGTTCCCTAGTCAACATATCTTGTGTCATTGTGTTATTGTGCATGTATATCTTTCTATGGTTGCTGGTTACATTGCTTACATGGTTAAAATCTATTAAGGTTGATAAAAGTTATATTTATCTGATAACTAATTCACCCTCCCCCCTCTCAGTTATCTTGGTGGACTTTACTTTCTAATAGAAGTAATCATCAACATAATGATTAAGTTCAGAAGATTACCTGTTGAATTTTCAAGTTACATTCCTAAGGAGCTTTATGAGAAGGTATCAAAAAGATGGACTTATGCCTTGCATACCGAAAAGAAAATGAGGGAACACTCATTAGTTTTTGATGTAGGAGCATCCTGGGTGTAAGAGTAATCTTGCATCACCCAAAAATAATTCCAGTTTCTTTTCAATAAGGGCTATCTTGTGCAGAGCTGCTATTTTTGAAAATTTACTATTTTTAGTAAGTTTTCCATTCGAGCTTAGAATGGTCTATTATATTCCCTGTAGGTTCATTTTGGTCATTATTAGCCTACCAATAAAGTTACATTGCCAGATCAAGTTTAGTTTTGAAGATATTGAAAATTTTCAGTATTGGCAGCAGTGTACAGAAACTTTGAACTGAATTTTGAAGGCTTTAGAAGCTCCGGATGAGGTTGAAACTTTGGTAGAATGAAGCTTTCTAAATTTAGGCATTGTAGAGTGCTTCGTGCCCTTTTTTAATTGGGGTCATAATAGTCAATCGGATCAATAGGTGATGACTTATGGTCTTCGGAAGTTGGGTCACCTGAAATGGCAGACAATAATGTTTCTTTAAAATTTCTATTTAGGTTTCAAAAATTGTTTTGAGTTGACTATGATGTAATAAAATGAAAAATAAAATAATTCTAAGTTTGGTCGGCCTTAGAGGCTAAAATTTTGGAACCTTCCCAAGCGGTGGAAAAATTGCCTATATAAGGAAAGCTCGTAGTGTTGTCTAGGGTAGTTCGGGGTAGTTAAGAGTAGTTCTGGGTAATAATTCGAGGCTTTGTCCTACAAAATATTGTAAGGGAAATGCACATGTGGCTTTCCATATTGTAATTTTGAAATTTGTAATTCCACATTTGTGGAGATAATAAGAAGCCCATTTTCTATTCTTGCAAATTGTTGTTGTTTCTCTATTTCTGTTATGTGTTTGTGGTATTAAGGGGAGCACCCTACATCAAGTGGTATTAGAGTGGGAGTTCCTAAGTGTGTAGAAAGATCACTAACTGTGAGGCAGTTTGCACCAAGACCGTGGTTAGGGTTTCAGCGAGTAGCACAAAAATACCTCCATGAAGGGAATGTGGCAGAAGAGCTGGTGGTGTGACACTTGAGGTTAGAGCACTCCAGAGACAAGTGCAAGCATTACAAGAATAAATTCATAGAGAAATGAATCTTAATGTCAGAGACGAAAGTGAGGATGAAGCTGAAGAAGGAAATTCTGATCAAGAAGGAGAAAGTGAAATTATGAACCAAGAGGAAGAAAGGCTTTTTTGGGCCAATTCCAAGATCTGTAAAAGACCTAAGATTGAGGTTCCTACATTTTCAAGAAATATTAACCCAGAGGAGTTGATCGACTGGATCAATGAACTAGAAGAATATTTTGAGTATGAAGACATCGAGGATCCTGATTGGGTCAAGTTTGCGAAGGCCAGACTGAAGGGTCATGCGAAGATCTGGTGGCAAGAGATTCAATTGGAGAAAAATAGAAGAGGAAAGGATAAAATCACAATATGGGATCAAATGGTGGATAAATTGAAGCAACAGTTCATTCCTATTGATTATGAGCTTGACCTACTAAAGAAAATACAAAGTTTGAAGCAAGCGGGAAGATCTATTCAGGAGTATACAGAGGAGTTCTATCGAATTCTCATCAGAACATGCCATGCAGAAGTTGATAAAGAGAAAGTTTCCCATTACCTTAATGGGTTGAGGCTAAGCATTCATGAGGAGTTGAATTTGGTTCAAATGAACAATATTGAAGAGGCATACCAATTTTCCCTAAAAGGAGAGGAAAAACTGAACAAGAAGTTTGAGAGCAGACAAAATGGAAGAGGTCATGGTGGAAGATCTAGTGGACGGTCATATGGAGGCCGAAATGAAGATTTGAAAAATAAGGATGAGTTTAGTAGCAGTCAAAATCAGAGAGGAAACAATTCCAATCATTTCCATGATCAGAATAATAGAGATTAGAGAAGAAGAGGAAGATGACAAGGTTTAGGAAGAGGAGGCTTCCGTGGAACATGTTTTCACTATGGAGAAGAAGGTCATAGGGCATTTGAATGTCCTCAATGCCAAGGAAAGATAGATAGGAGAACTGAAGGCCAGGCTAGAGTTGCATATGTAGATGAAGATGCCAGATCATCACATTCTGAAGATGTTGAAAGAAGAGAAATGCTAATTAATAGAAGAGTCTTGCTGAGTGGTGAGAATGAACCTGAGCAAAGGGGAGCTTGTTTCACACCAGGTGCAAGTGTGAAGATAAGTGTTGCGATGTGATTATTGATAGTGATAGCACTGATAATTTGGTGTCAAAAGAGATGGTCACAAAGTTGAAGCTCAAGAGGCAAAAACACCCACATCCATATCAGATTGCCTGGGTACAAGATGACCACAAGGTCATGGTCAGTGAATAGTGCCTAGTAAAATTCAAGATTGGCAGATACCATGATGAGGTACTATGTGATATCATACCTATCGATGCATGTCATATGTTGTTGGGTAGACCATGGCAGTTTGATAGGCATGTTGTACATGATGGTCATGTGAATACCTATTCCCTGACAAAGGATGGAGTATGAAATAGCTAAAGCCATTGAAGGACGTAGAACAAAAGGTATGTGGTAATGAAAGAATAATTTTTGTTGATGGAAGAAAATTCCTAGAGGGTATGAGGCATGAGCATGTGTGTTTTGATTTAATTCCAAAAGCTAGTAAAGAGGAAGTAGAAGATGTACTTGTAGAAGTTGTAGATTTGTTGAATGAGTTTTAGGATATTGTATCCGATAATGTACTTGATAGATTACCACCAGTAAGGAAGATCAATCATCAGATGGACTTGATTCTAGGAGCCAGTTTTCCAAATAAGGCAACACATAGAATGACACCAACACAAAGTGAAGAGTTGAACAAACAAGTACATGAATTATTATAGAAAGGGTTGATTCAGGAGAGCTTGAGTCCATGTGCTGTACCAGAAGCATTAGCACCAAAGAAGAATGGAGAATGGAGGATGTGTACAGATTCTAGGGCTATAAACAAGATCACAATCAAGTATAGGTTTCGATTGCCATGAATGGATGATATTATGGACTGTTTGTGTGGAGTTGTGTATTTTTCAAAGATAGATTTGAAGAGTGGATATCATCATATTTGGATTAGAGAAGGAGCTGAATGGAAGACTATTTTCAAGACAAAGGAAGGACTGTATGAGTGGTTAGTCATGCCTTTTGGGCTAACCAATGCACTGAGCACTTTCATGAGGCTCATGAATGAGTTTTTGAAAGAATTTCTGGGTAAGTTTGTCATTGTTTACCTAGATGATATTTTGATATTTAGTAAGACATTGGAGGAGAATATGATGCATATTCGTATGGTGTTTAAGAAGTTAAGAGGAGAAATTTTTGATTAATTTGAAGAAGTGTAGTTTTGTGAAGAAAGAGTTAGTGTATTTGGGTTTTGTAGTTTCAACAAAAGGTCTAAAAATGGACCTAGAGAAAGTGCAGGCTATCCTTGAATGGCCTACTCCAAGGAGTGCTACATAGGTAAGATCTTTTCATGGTTTGTCTATCTTTTACAGAAAGTTTATTAGGAGTTTTAGTAGTATTTGTGGACCCTTGACTGAAACAATGAGAGGGGATAGAAAAGAGTTTAAGTGGACTACTGGGGTAGATAAGAGTTTTAAACTATTGAAATAGAAAGTTATAGAACAACCTATTTTAGCACTTCTAGATTTTAAGAAGTTGTTTCAAGTAGACTGTGATGCTAGTGGTACTAAAATAGGAGTTGTTATGAGTCAAGAAGGTAAACCTATTGCTTATTTCAGTGAGAAGTTAAATGATGCCAAGAGGAAATATTATGTTTATGATAAAAAAATTTATGCTATAGTTCAAGCATTGAAGAAGTGGAGATACTATTTTCTTCCTAAGGATTTTGTTTTGTATACTGATCATCAAGATTTGCAATATTTGAATAGTCAAGGAAAGTTGAATCAAATGCATTTGAAATGGGTTGAGTTTTTGCAGAGTTATATATTTGTTTTGAAACACAGGAGTGGAAAGTCTATCAGGGTTGTAGATGCATGGAGCAGAAGGCAACTATTGCTGACAAAGATGCAGATTAAGGTGGTTGGGTTCAAGGAACTCAAGAATATGTATCTAGAGGATCCTGATTTTGGAGAATCTTGGAAAGCTTGTACAAAACCTGTTACTCTAGACAAAATGAAGTGGTTGGATTTCATCATCCAAGATAGTATGCTATTTAGAGGGAGTCAATTGTGCATTCCACAAAGTTCTATGAGGGAGAATCTCATCAAGGAGAAGCATAGAAGAGGATTGGCTAGACATTTTGGTCATGATAAAACCCTTTCTTTGGTTATTGAGAATTATTATTGGCCATAGTTGCAACAAGATGTCAAGAAGTTTGTACAGAGTTGCAGAGTATGTTAGATGGCAAAAGGAGTGAAGCAGAATACAAGGTTGTATCAGCCATTACCTATACCAGATAAGCCTTGGGAGGATATCAGTATGGACTTTGTTCTTGGTTTACCAAGGACTCAGTGGGGACATGCTTTAATTTTTGTGGTGGTTGATAGATTTTTAAAGATGACACATTTCATTCCCTACAAGAAGACTAATGATGTTGTTCATGTAGCAGCATTATTTTTCAAAGAAGTGGTGAGACTACATGGTTTGCCAAAGAGTATAGTTTCAGATTGAGACACTAAGTTTGTTGGATATATTTGGTGTACATTGTGGAAGAAGTTAAAGATAGATTTGAAGTTCAGTTCATCACATCATCCACAGACTGATGGACAGACAGAGGTGGTGAATATGAGTTTGGGGAATTTACTGAGATGTTTGGTTGGAGATAAGCCAACAAGATGGGATTTGATTTTACCATAGGTGGAATTTGCATACAATAATTCTGTCAATAGGAGCACTAGAAAATCACCATTCCAGATTGTATATGGAAGTAGTCCCAGAAATGCATCTGATTTGAGGAAGATAGATAAAGAAGAAATAAGTAGTGCTAAACCTGAGGATTTTGCAGAACATTTGAAGAACATCCATGAGGAGGTGAGGAAGCACATTACCAAGATGAATGCGTAGTATAAGGCTAAGGTAGATGAGAAAATAAGACATAAGGAATTTCAGGTTGGAGATGGAGTCATGGTTCATTTGTAGAAGGAGAGATTTCCATTTGGTACATATAACAAGTTGAAAATGAAGAAGTTTGGGCCATGTAAGATATTGAAAAAGCATGATTCCAAGAAATGCATATGAGGTACAATTGCCTATTGAGCTGAATATTTCACTAGTATTTAACATTTCAGTTTTGATAGAGTATCACGAAGGGGGTGTTGAAAATGAGATCACATAAGCACAGTGGAGTATTCCAGCAATTAGTTTACCTACCAAGGAGATTGAGGACATATTATATAGTCATGTTGGTAGAAGCACAAGGAATAGAACATATGAAAAATATCTGGTCAAATGGAAAGGACGACCTGTTGAAGATTCATCATGGTTGACAAGGGAGGAGGTTAACTGTCTTGGTTTTCCTCTGCACACCTGAGACGTGACAAGGTCACTTCTCAAATTACCTCGGGTGTTTGATGCAGGAGCATCTTGGGTGTAAGAGCAATCTTGCATCAACCAAAAATAATTCCAGTTTCTTTTTAATAAGGGCTATCTTGTGCAGAGCTGCTATTTTTGGAAATTTACTATTGTTAGTAAGTTTTCTGTTCGAGCTCAAAATGGTCTATTTTCTTCCTTGGAGGTTCATGTTGGTCATATTAGCCTACCAGTAAAGTTCCATTGCTAGATCAAGTTTATTTTTGAAGATATTGAAAATTTTTGGTATTGGCAGTAGGGTACAAAAATGTTGAACTCATTTTTGAAGGCTTTAGAGGCTCCGAATGAGGTCGAAACTTCGGCTGAATGAAGCTTGCTTAACTTAAATGTTGTAGAGCGCTTTGTGCCCTTTCTGAATTGGGGTAATAATAGTCAATTGGGTCAATGAGTGATGACTTATGGTCTTCAGAAGTTGGGTCACCTGAAATGGCGGACAATAATTTCTCTTCAAAAATTTTGTTTGGGTTTCAAAAGTTGTTTTGAGCCGAATATGCTGTAATAAAATGAAAAATAAAATAATTCTAAGTTTGGTCGGCCTTAGAGGCTAAAATTATGGAGCCTTCCTAGGCGGTGAAAAAATTGCCTATATAAGGAAGGCCTGTAGTGTTGTCTAGGGCAGTTCGGGGTAGTTCAGAATAGTTCTAGGTAATAATTCGAGGCTTTTTCCTGCAGAATATTGTAAGGGAAATGCTCATGTGGATTTGCATATTGTAATTCTGAAATTTGTAATTCCACATTTATGGAGATACTAAGAAGCCCATTTTCTGTTCTTGCAAATTATTGTTGTTTCTTTGTTTCTGTTATGTGTTTGTGGTATTAAGGGAAGCACCCTTCATCAGTTTTGGCAATGCCTACTCTATCAGTTACTGAGATTGAAGACTTCATGAAATAGTATGAAAATAGAATTTTGATGAAAGGAAGAGAAATGAATATATTACAAGGGAAAATTGAAGAAGTGGATGAAGATAGTAGAGTTTTGTGGACAAAATTTTTGAAGTCAAAGGCTAAAGTAGACAAAATTGCACTTGCAATAATCCCTGAGAAAGGTGTACAAGGAAAAAGTAAAGGGGTACAGTCAGATGATGCAAGTATTTCTACACAAAGGAAAATCAAAGAGCCTATCACTAGTAGATTTGAGTCTTTTTTTGATGGCTATGCATCTCAATTTTGACACCAACCCGTCGACCAAGCGACACTAATCACTATTATAGTTTTGGTGTCGAAATCATTGACAACTAGGATGTCCATCGTAATTATGATAGAGATGACCGTCGCAATATGCATAGGAAGAGGGCCTACCTACATGGTCAAAGATGGTCAACATGTCATTGGGACTCATTATTAATGTCATAATTATGATGTCAGTGCGACAGAGATGTTTTATAAGAAATGACTTTTCATTGGAGAGTTTCGATAGCTAGCCGTCAGTCGTCATTTGATTACCTTCGAGTCCTTGTTATGGGTGTTGCAAGTATGACTTGGGTGCAATAGATATGTTGTACATGTGATGTTGACCTGTCAGATAATTCTGACAGATAGCTGTTGTGTGTAGTGCTTTTCTCTCAGTCATTCTCTTATGACCGTCATAATTGCGATGGTATGCTGTATTTAAAAAAAATATTTATTGTGCATGGAGTGAGACCTTAAAACATTGAGCTTCTCTTTGTTTTGAGAATAGTTTAATATTCTCTACTTAACAGGCCTAACCATGTGAAGGTGGAAGCTCATCTGGCCCTTCCTAGGAGCCTCTTATGGCCCTTTATGACACTTTAAGACCTCTAAGATCTATTCTTAGGGATTGTAAAGGGTCACAAGGGGTCATGTGACATAACAACTAAGAAGCATAAATTTAGGCATCATGGTCACAATTTTTTGGAGACAACATAATTGAGTGGTATACCCAAACGATGCAACACAACCACAAATCTTTCGGTTCCAAGTCGACACTGTAGGATCCAAAAACCATAGATAAGGAATAAATTTAGAGAGTGGAGGAGGAGGGCCATAACAACCAAAATAATATAGGGAACCTATATTATTGAACTAGGGGCCTCCTTCTACATTTCCCGAAACCAAGAGATTGTCACAGTTAACATGTAAAACTAGCACCATATTTACTACTACATTCCTATTGAAATACAAGTAAAATAAAAACCTTCAAATATTTACCATTAAAAATGTAATGTTGTCAATTTATTTACTACTACATGCCTATTGAAAAAACAAGTATTTGGTTGCAGGGTTAGGTGTTTTAGACAAGAGGAGTCTCTTACATGTATGGCCTAAAACAGTTAGATTCCTAGGTGGAGTTATAAAGTTGTCATGCAATCATAGGTTAATGTTGAGCTTCACTTGGTTTTGAGAATAGTTTAATATTCCCTACTAATTAGGGCCAACCACATGAAGGTGGAAGCTCATTCCCCCCTAACATCACTCTAAATTCCCTGTTAACATCTAAAATTCATTCATTCGTTAATTCATCTATTAATAAAATGTAACATTCATGAATTATCACAACATTCATTAACACATAAGATTAATTAGCATTCATTAAAATGCATTCATTGACATTCATAAGATTCATTAGAATTCATTAACACATCATAACATTCATTAACACATAAGATTAAAACATCTAGACATAAACATTAGTCATTATCCAATAAGTTGCATAAATGAGAATCATTTCTTTTTTGATTTTTTACTTTTTTCAGTTTCCCTAAATTGCTGCAGAGGCATATCCATCTCACCATCATCCTGTCTTCTCGTCTGTGCACGTGATCTCACCATCATTTGCAAATGCGGGTCCTCTGTAATAAAAAATAAAAAGGGTCAATTTAAAAACATATTATCATAATTGGGGTCAATTTAAAACATATTATCATAATTGTTACAAGCACTTCAATACTTTAAAGAACATAAACATGACGCTCTTTACCTTGTCCAACCACATCATCTTGCTTGACATCTTGAACCTCAACACGCTCATTAGGAACAACCTCTACATCCCCTGCAACTGCAATACAAAATGTTTTATTAATCTCAACACATTATAATTAAATTTTTATTACTATGCCAAATTCAATTTAAAATGTTTACTTGTATTAATAATTCAATAATCAAAATTCAAATATAAAATGTATACCTTGAGTACTACAATGCACATTGAAATCGATGCCTCTGTCGTTCTCACATGGTGTATCAGGATCGGCAGGTTGCAATCCAATGTAAATAATTAGTGCATTCATCGACAATATATACATATAAATACAAGAAAAATACTGAGAAATATTAATCATTTAGTTTAGTACATATAAATATATTCAATTTAAAGTTTTAAACAAATATATACTTAATTGGCATATTTACCCAATTGGCAGATCCACCAGAAGAACCTTACGCACTCATTGTTCAGAATCATTCAGCCACGACAGCATAGCCTTGTTTGTAGCCTATTTTTCTTGTCCTCTTCTGAAATCTTTTGTTTGAATTCCAAGGCCTACATTTTTGCTTGGTATCATGAATTTTTATTGTAGTGAATTTCATCAAAACTAAATTGATTACAATTTATAATTATTTGCATATGATTTTTCATTTACTAATACTTACAATTCATGCAGCGTATTTTGAATATCCACTTGAGCCAAGCTTGTGTTTCTTGTGCTTTTGTTTTCTTTCTTCGGTTGCCTTTGATGTGTTAGGCAACCTATGTGATGTTTGAAATATGTTAGATCACATAAGTTCAAAGAGTAAATAGTACATAATTTCATTATTAAGATTATCACATACCTTCTTTCATCGGGTTGTAGTATTTCGTCACCATGTCTTGCACTTCTCTCAAGTGCATCCCTTTTAAGATTCTCCCACTCATTAATAGGAACATAGGGGGGGCACTCATGATAAGGGTTGTGTTCTATTTGGGACCTGTAGTTGTTTGTAATATACTTCAAAGCTTGGCTCACTTTCTGAAGCAGTCTAAGTCTTTGAAAGACGTTGGGTCTATAAAGTTTTGTCATAGAGTCAATGAGTTTATCCTTTATCTCTTTATCTTGTAATTTCCACCTTTAAAAAAAAACTGTCAGATTCATAAATGAAGTGAAGATACCTTTTAATATACTTGAAGAAAGAGATGAAAGGAAATCTAATCCATCAATGAAATCAAAATATGATACCATGTGCATATGGTCAGCCCAAAAATGTGCAAACACTCATCACTAATTTTTTCATAAAATAGATTATTCCCTGCAAAATAGTAACATGATTATTAGTTATTTCAAGGGACTGCATAGGGGGTTAGTGCATTAGATTATGAGTATAAGATTTTATAGTAAAAGAAAGGATCAATATTTAAAGTACCTGGAAGCTGAGCTACTGTCACGAGAAGTCCATCTTCAATGCTCACGAGCAATTGATCACAATTCTCTATTGTTCCTGTATATCTAACTTGAGAACATCCATGAATTTCCTCATCACCTACTACATAAAATGAATCCAATATTTCAAAATGAATCTAATGATAAATGAGAGAAAAAGAGGAATCTACATACCAATAGGTGTTGCCATCGCATCTGTGGCCATGCTACATGTTGCCGACATTGCAAGTGGCAGCACCTCTGTCATTTTGTTCTGTGTAACTGGTGGCATACTCACATGATCAATGGTATGTGCTGAAAAATAAGATTGTTAGAGCATAAAAAAATATGGACAACCATCGACAAGATTGTTAGAGATATTAAAAAAAATATTATTTGAGAAAAACACAAGTGGAGGATAGAACATGCAATGTACTTGAACCACCTAAAGTATTTGCATATGGGGCATCACCCTTAAATTGTATTTGCATCCTCTATAAAAATAACACATAAGTATTTTAGTTAATGACATAAATAAAAGATTATACTATAAAAACCATTATTTCACTTTTGTTATAATTAAAAAATACATTAATACTTACTGTATAAGTCTGAACCAAGTGAATCAACTCATCCCCTCTCATCTGTATTTGAGGAGTCTGAGGTTGAATCTCTTCCAATCAAGTTAACTCTCTTGACAATGCACAAATGACCTTTTACAGTGTAACCATAGGATCAACGTTTGATGTAAAATCAACAATGAATGGATTCCACTCATACTGCGGCTCCTCATGGACTACTTGTTCCTTTCCCTTTTTCTAATCAACACTCATTTGTGAGAACAATATTATTAGCACTTTATTTAAAAGAAATCCAAAATAGTAGTGAAGAATAAAACATAACAAAAAATATGCATTAACATTTTTCTTGTATGTGCATTTGTACAACAACAATGAGTTTTACTAGTTGGGAAGAAGAAGTCCCATGAGAACCATCATCGTCATGCGTATCATGTGGTTGTTGATCTATACTATAGCCCTATATTTTTAAAAAAAATCATTAAGACATGTTAAAACACATGTGTTCTTATTCTAAGTTACGTTGAATAATAGACAATTATTAGAATGCTTCAATTAAAAGAAAAGATAGTTTCTTAGTTTTTAAACAATTTTAAATGGTGCATAGTGCGTACCACCTCCTCCATGATAGTAGGTTTTTTTTTCATCTATGCAATTCAAATTTTAATCGATAAGAAGCTCTTCACCTCCACGTATTGATTTGATCGCACATACAAATACACAATTTCCCTTGCGTGCCTCAAATATGCAATTGGGTTGCTTCTTATTTGATGCATATCATGTACTGTTTATAAAACCTACAATATTCCTTGATGCTTTTGGCCTTCTGTCGATGTATATAGCTACTATTTTACTTTGTTCACTGAATTTTTGTTGTATATAATTTTTTGTGAGTGCATACCTACACATACTTTTTTTTATATTTAACAATCTGCATCCAACTACTGCAATCATAACAAGGTCTGACATACTCTATCAATTCAATAACTTTTTTGTAAGAGACCTTTATGCCATCCATGGAAAATAGGCCCAAACCATGTAATGAAGATGGTGCTATGTGATATACCCTCTCTCTAACACAAAAATTAATGTTTATTGGAGGAAGATCATCAAGGACCCATTATTTCTATAGATGTTTGTACCTAAAGGGAACCTTGGAGTCTCCTTTTCTATCATCATCATAAGAATATGACCCCCCTTTAACAAGGAAAAATTTCTTGCATTTATTGAATTTCTTTTTGATCTTTTGACCTCGAGTTGATCTCCTTGATTTAGGCATACTAAATGTCTCACTTTCTTCTTCTATTCCTACATTTTCCTCATGTGAGGAAGATAAATCTGACAAATACCTATTTTCTAGTACCTTCACTCCATTAAATGAGAGAGACATGTGGCCATGAGAGAGATATTTTACAAATGATAAAATATATTAATCTCTATGGGGTGTATTGACTTATACTTGACAATCCATGAGACTCTGTGGGATGCTCTTGAAAGGGGTTTGGGCTTCTACATATGTAAATCAATTGTCTTATGTCATTGATCTATCAAGAACTCAATATTTATCATTGATCTATCAAGAACTCAATATTGAATAGAATAGACATTGAACACATAATTGTACATTTCATTCATGTCATTGATATTATTCTTCATCTATCTCATCATAAAGATCATCATCGTCGATGAAATCATCACCACCACTATAGTCATTGTCATCATCATCATCATCATCATCATCATCATCATCATCATCCTCATGCTCCTCATCATCATCGTGATCAGTAGAAACATCATTGTCATCTTCTTCTTCATCTTTTTCTTCGACTAACTCTCGATCATGATAATTATCTACATCATCTTCCACTTCTTCCTCTTCCTCGGTATCTTCTTCTTCCATCACATTATACTTTATTGGCCTTCCTCTTGGATCATGTCTAACAAAAAATGACCAACCTGGTTTATGTGGAACCTTTGAGTAAAATACCTACTCATATTGGCTTGGAAGAACATAGGGCTCTTCCCCAACTAGCTCAAACAACCTTGTATTAATCATTGGAAATCCATTGTCATGTTCAATAAGAATTCTATGAGGATCATTTTGATTGATTTGTAGTCTGTACCATTTCATGATGAAGAGAACTAATTTGAAGGAATTAAAGTCATAGTCAAGTATATCAACCAAAATGTCATAATATCGATTTAGAGACTCTCAAGGATGTAAGTCATTTCTAGATGAAATATTAGTCACCTAGAAGACTGCACTTATCCCAGAATCACAAGTTCTCTTCATGTCATCCAACTTTTTGATGTAAAATTTATAACCATTGCATAAAATAGCCTTGTGGTGTTTCACCTACAATAATGTCAAACATGTATAAATTATTACATCATGAGTTAAAAAAATACGGTTGATTAACAAATTTATAAGTACTTGGAGATCTCTTAAACCATATGCTAAATCTATTTCCTTTTGTGTAACATTGGGATTTCCATTACAATAAGCTAGTATAACCAATGAAGATACAAATTACCATTTTAATCTATGACCATAATGTTGACATCATTCAATCCATACCATCATCCAATCTTGATTGTTTGCAATAAACAAATGTATTCCACTCTTTAGCAATTGCACAAAAGTAAATAGATGAATTAGAAAAGATTTATTTTGAATATTAAGAATTAATTAACTACACTAACATCTCATAATTTATTACCTTTCACTTTCCTAAATCTACCATTCCCCACCAAGTACTCCCCTTCAAATTTGTTAATGGAGTTGAGATCCCAAATGCAATCTATATAGGTCTTTGTTGCACAAGATTAGGAAGATATTGAGTAACGTACACCATCATCTGGTATACCATATATCCCTCAACCATAGAACCCTCAGGACATGCTCTTTTTCGAACCAAACCCTTCAAAAATTTTAAGTGCCTCTCAACCATCCACATTGACCTAGCATGTGGAGGTCCACACAATTCAATCTCCTCAACTTGGTGTATGAGGTAGTGTTCTTGTGCATTGAAAAAAGTTGAAGGTAAACACTTTTGCATTTCACACATTAGTAGATGAATTCTTTTCTTCCAATATTTTATATCTTCTTTATGGATTTATTTAGATGACAACCACCTACGAGATTCAAGACACAAAAATATATAAATACGAGACTTTATAATATATTACTCATTTGATATTATTGTTTGATATATTGAACAAATATAACTGCTTACCTCATATATTTTCGAAGATCATATATCACTTATTTATATTATTGTCAAAGTTCTCTGGGAGCGATAGGGGTAGCACATACTACAATAATTGTTAACTAATCATTTCATACAATGAAAATTGAATGTAGATACACAAATATATTGTAAATACAAAAGACTGTGACTTACCTTGATGAAGGTATGCCAATCATGCATTTTCATCCCTGACCCAAAATCACTTTTCTTTGATATGAGATTGCTTATATTCGTAGCAAATCCTGTAGGAAATCAAATTTTTCGTATGACTTCTTTTATGGCATTACTTTGTTTCTCTGTTAATAACCAAGGAAGGGGCACTTGCATTAATCCATTCTCCATTGCTATTTGATTCAATGATATTTTTCATTGCATGATTGGAATCATGAATGTCACTACAAATTTTGCCAAATTTTTCTTTATCATGCATTTCATCTAATCTTTTCCACAGTGTCTCTGTTACATTCTTTCCAATATGCATAGTATCAAACAAATCGACAATTTGTAGTTGCTCATAGTAGGACAACCTACAAAATTTTGTGGGATAATATTTTAGTCCCTTTGGAAGGTGGTCAATGATTCCTTCACAACCTTCCCAATCATCAACTATAGAATTAGCCAACAAAACAAAATTGAGATATATAATTTTCAAACATAAACCATTAGGTGGAATGATATTACCTTGAATTCTATTATATTCCAACTACCATAGGTGAGGTGTCATTCTTTGGAGCTTTGATGTAGTCTCTTCTTTCCCATTGAAAAGATGTTTTTCCACACTTTGATACTTATGATTTGTGTGGAAGAAGTGCCTATACTCATCAAACACCTGCTTTCTTAAACTTTTGGAATGAAGAGATTTCATCTTTGGACCATACATTAGACATAAAAATTTTCCCTTTGTTTGAAGACCTACAAGATAATGATACAATTGGAATAAATATGTTAATTTTTAGAATTAGAATTATCACATACAACTAGAATTCACCATAACATACCACAAAAATGTGTGAACCCTGGGGCATCATGAATTTTCCACACAAGCATTGCATGGAATTGAAATCGTCTTTGTCCAATTGGTCTAGAGATGTCATATATAGTGGTGTAGGAGCACACCTAGGCTAACCTCCATGCTTAGTTGTTTTGGCTTGTACTTGACTCTAGCCAAGTCAAGAAGATTAGAGTAGTTTGTTTTTAGACCTTAGAAGGTCATGGCAATGTGGGCCAAGTGAGTTAGTCATTAGTACTAAGGTCACACAAATAGTCAATGTTAGTAGTCTTTAAATTCTTAATGTTAGTAGTTTGAGATAGAGTCTTCAATGTGTCTTAAGCATATTATGATGTTGTAGAGATGCCATAGGGTCATTAATGGTCTTGGATCCTCAAAATGTTGGAGGTTATTAGTCCTAAGAAATAGGATGATGGCATAAGTGAAAGATGCCAAATGTTGCAAAGAAGTTGTCATGACAACATTTAAAATTATTGCAAATGTTGCATGCAACTCAGTTATCCTTGGATTCCCTTGAGAATAGGAGGTGGGAGATCAGCCAAAAGCCCCTAGAATCATGGAGAGGGAATCAACTATTAGCCAAGACTTGAATCTTGAGGTTAGACAAGCATTGTAATAGTTTGAGTTTGATAATAGAGCTCTGCAACACTATTTCCAGGAATATCCCAAGATTTTGTGTTGATAGTCATATATTATGGATTGAAAGTGCTAAGCTAGTGATTTCATAGTGTTCTTTGATTATTTTTAAGACTTTTTCATTTAGGAATCAAGTTTATTTGAGTAGATATACTATGTCGGTTAAATTGTTTTTGATTTTGAGTTCTCACTAGTCCTGTTTTGACCAGTCGGTGCTTTCATGGCTCCCCCATGAAATCTAGCCATGGGAAATACCTAAGGATAGATGGAAATGCTAGGGGAGTCATTAGTGTACATATGTTGAGGATTTGGAGTCATGAAAGTTTGGAGAGCTATTTTTATTGCTAGGCCCTAGGCGAGCAGACAGACCGCGGTTAGAGGTTTAGGTTGAGAAGAAGAGAAGATTTCTTGCAGATCAGAAAGGTACGATATGGATCTAGTACATTTTCAAGAAGGATTTAATCATATCATGACATACTATGCGGATTGAGCCTATGTCAATCCATTAGACCAAGTTTTGAGCAAGATTTTTGCAAGGTTACAGTTAGTGCTAAAAACTAGGCCTATTAGCCCTATTTGCCCTAGTTTATAGGAAGCCAATGTACGAAGGTTTTCAGGCCCTAAAACCTACAAAATATTTTAAAAAAATCAAATGGGTATCCAAATCTGGTTTTAGATTCTTAGGGTCTTTGGAAATGTTTTGCTAGAATTGGCAAAAAGCCTTTGCAAACAGCTACAAGGATTAGGCCTATTTTAAGGTCTCTAAATGGTGAATCCTTGAACTCGGTAAGGATATGGTTCAAGATCCTTCTAAAATGGATCAAATTGACAAGATTATGAATGTTTTAAAGATGGAGAACACCCCTATAATGAAGAATGAAGTTTGTGAAGAAAGTAGCACTTAGAGATTTCTAAGTGAAGGAGAAGGATTGTACTATCTAAAGGTGTTGGTCTTTCAAGGTTAAAGCACAAAGGTTAAGAAATCTTAGAGAAGAGTTAGGATTGGACTTATTTAATCATCTAAGCCAAATCAAGACCTAGAGGAGACTAGGTTCCTAGAAGAGACAAGCTAGGTATCTTAGTTGCAGTGCAAGCAAGCCTTGGAACACTCACATCATATAGTGAAACCATTCCATAACACCAAAAATTCATCGATAAGAGGCACAATATATACATTCATATCTTTCACTTGGTAATTACCTAGTTGAATTAACAACATCAAATAATTATTGTGGCCATTTCACTCCAAGACTTATAATTACATGTAGATAACTATAAAAATAATAAAATACCTAGAACAATCATTGCCAACATAATGTGCTCCCTCTTTATTGACATCCACAGAGGAAGGTTATTGTTGATAACAAAAATAGGCCACACCGAGTAAATAGATCTCATCTCTCTAAATGAATTGACACCGTCTGCTGCCAGAGATAGCTTGAGATTTTGAGGTTCTTCTTTAAAGTGTGGCCACTTTTTCTCTATGTCCATAAATGATGAACAATCCATGGGAATTTGAATAATGTCATCATGTCTCTTGTTGTGTGCATGGTATTTCATAAATTGTGCCAAGCTATTACACCTAAATAATTGTTTCAGATGTGAAATAATGGGAATGTAACGAAGAACCTTGGGAGACACCTTTTTTGTCATTTGATCATCTCGATATCTGCTCATATGGCATTCAGGGAATTTTGTTGCATATTCATGTTCTTTATGATAAATAACATGATCTTTGGGACAATCATCTATTTCTTGATACTCCATTCCAATATGTTTCATAGTGGCACATATTTCTCGGTACTAGAGAGGGAGAACATTTGATGGTGGTAACAGAAACTTACCTATCAATCTACAACAAAAAATATAAGTTGTTACTATGAACAATCTTAATGGTATATGTTTCACCTTTTATAGACTATAATGACGTATATGACAAACCTTAGCATATGTGACATTGCTATGTTGGATAAACCATTCATAACCTTCAAATTCGACAACAACAATACAAAAAAGAGAAGAGTAGATTGGGAGCCTTCATAAAGGGTCGTGTTCACCTTCTCAAGTAGAGGTATATCATGGATGATGTCAATGTCATCCTAATCAGAATCATCATCACCATCATCAGCAGAAGAAACACTAGTACCAAATGTGTCAATGATCAATGCATTCATACCATCATCTTCAAATATGTTTTCTGGTGCATGATCATCATCTTCCATGTGATCATGATCTTTAGCTTCAATACTCACACATCCATGTTCCTCTATATTCAAACCCCCATGTTCCTCTGAGATGTGGTGGTCCATATCATGTACTAAACTGGGGAGATCGACCTATATAAAAATGATAATAATCAAACCCCCCTTCAATGTGATAATCAAATGTCCTTCCATGGTTCATATGTATATTAATTGTGAAAACAATATAAAAAACAACTTACCAATGGATTATAATCAAACCCCCCTTTAATGTGACCATTCTCCCTACAATGTCTCTTTTCTATTTTTATTTTTATTCTTCTTGTCTTTAAGCCATTACAACTCTTGCATGGACAATAACATTTGTCATCGCCTTCTCTTTAAAAGTTAGACAACACTCTAGCGATTGTCTCCCTATTTTGATCAAATTCCATTGTATTATCTGACATGATCCTTAATGTGCATATCTACAAAAAAATTGGACATGTTGTACTTAATGTTTATATCTACACATATGGTTTTGATACCAAATGGTCACTCTAATTTCTCGTGGTGAGAACTCTTTAGTTGTGACAAAAAATGACATGCTATGGTAGGTTTTATAAATGATATGTTACTTTGTAAATTGGACATGTTGTACTTAATGTTTATATCTGTACATATGGTTTTGATAGAAAATGGTCACTCTATTTTCTTGTGGTGAGAACTCTTTAGTTGTGACAAAAAATGACATGCTATGGTAGGTTTTATAAATGAATTTCCACCTAGTTTGTTGCTATGACCCAATTTTGTTACAAGATAGTAAACCTCCTTTCACAATCTCTTACTCTTCACCACATTACCATGAAATCCTTTTCACAAATCCTAATTCTCCTTCATCATACCATTAATCTCCAATCACAAATGATCTCCTAACACAAGTTAGCATACATGAGTAAATGAGCATAAAAAATAGGGTACCAGACATTGCTTGAAGATATGATGGAAGGATGACCTGGTTGTAAATCTAGTGTGATCCTACTTGATCCAAAACCTGCAAGAAGGAAAGAAAATGGGTTAGATCCAAGGGATCTAAGAGATGCATGATATCCTATTACATATCCTAATCTAAAGTCATGCATGTGCGTAATCAAGCCATACATTTCTAGAAGGAAACCATGCTACAAGAAATGTGCACTCAGAAAGATGCTACAGTAGGAAGAAGATACCATCATGGAAAACATCAAGTGGACATACATAAGTCACAGTGGTGCAAGAGTGTGGTTAGTACTGTGGATGCATCATCCAAAAAACACAATAACAACATCAAATGTTGGTGTTTCATTTGATGTTGCTATGACATCATTTCCAAATGAGGCATCCACAACAATAACTCAAAACATGTCATAAGGTCATGGTGTTCCAATACAAGATGATGCATTCATAATCAAACATGCATTTTTATTATCTCTTTGCTGTGATGTCCAATTTTTCTCTGATTACAACAAATTAGTCCTAAACTGTCTGATCAAATTAGTGATAATACAAGTTTTTGATTGGGTCTAATCACAAGTTATGTATTCCTTCTAAGAAGGTTTTTTATGGTTTGGAACACTCATATTTGTTTCCTTTTAAATCCATACTTGTCTACATACCCTTACCATTTCCTTGAATGTATTATCCCCCTTACATGTTCATTTTCTATTATTTGATCATAGTCTGATCAAAAGTATTTATCTTTGGAATTTCACTATTTATTTGTGTTTGTTGAAGCCTCTAGGTTGGATGTTGTGTTAGACACCCCCATGTACATTGTGGGAAGTCATTCCAAAAGTTGTCAAACCTTGTTTCTAAGGGTTTCTTGTTCATTTTCATAATTAGGATAGTCCCGAGGTTGTGACCAATTCATTTATTTAATTAATAAGGGTATGATACCATTTAAGGTACCATGGAATGAGAAGATAGAGATTTAGAAAGGGATAGACTTTAATAAATTCTTTGTCACAATGAAGTGATTATGACTGTCTCTAGGACTGGAATATAGAGATAGATTTAGGAAAAAGGCTTTGTCCACAAAATAAGTTGGAATATTTGTAATAAAATAATTTGAAGGAAGGTGTATGGTATTCTAGGGAATTACCTAACACCCTAGATAATGGTTGTGAGTCTAAGAAAGGCTAGTAGATTGTCAAGTTGTATAGGTAACTAGGACTGTCATAGACAGTCATTAAAAAAGGACATAAGAGTCCTTGATAACTTGGTGGGTATGTGGTAGCAGTGAAAAGGGTTGATGAATGGTAAAAGCCTAGTGTCTAGAATAAGGTGGAGGCTAGGAATCCAAAGAGTGAGGGTTGATCAATGAACAAGTTAAAAAGAAGTGCCAAAAAGGTAAGACAATGATCAATATTAGGATCATTGGATTGTTTAATGATTGCCAAGTGTTAAGTGTTTAGTGGATAAAATAAAATATGAGGATCCTAGTTTGAAATAGTGGGAAGGGTAAGAATATGTTGCCATAGAGTATTAAGAGGAAAAGTGAACCAGTCACTAATTATAGTAAGCAGATAATAAAAATGTAAGGATCCAATAATAATGCCCTAGTGTTAAACATGGGTCCTCAAAGATCCAAACAAGTAAAATACAACAGTGAGAATTATAATGTTGTGTCAATAACCAAATTAAATCAAGAAATGATATATACATAAGGAAGAAACAGTCATAGGCCTACGACCTTGAGAAATCAAGTACAATATATAATCATCAATGGAAGAAAATAATGATGCCCTAGCCTGATAGTCAATCATGCGATGAATTGAAAACAAGTAATAGTTAATCATTGATGCCCTAGGTCATCACAACAAGTAGTAAATAAAAATGCAAGGATCCAACAATATTGCGCTAGTGTTAAACATGGGTCCTCAAAGATACACACAATTAAAATACAATAGTGAGCATTATAATGTTGTGTTAATAACCAAATCAAATCAAGCAATGATATACATAAAAGGAAGAAAAAGTCACAGGCTCGTGGCCTTGAGCAATCAAGTACAATAAATAATCATCAATGGAAGCAAATAATGATTCCCTAGCCCAATAGTCAATCATGCGATGAATTGAAAACAAGTAATAGTTAATCATTGATGCCCTAGGTCATCACAACAAGAAGATAATAAAAATGCAAGGATCCAAAAATAATTCCCTAGTGTTAAACACGAGTCCTCAAATATCGGAACAAGTAAAATACAACAATGAGCATTATAATGTTATGTTAATAACCAAATCAATTCAAGCAATGATATATACAAAAGGAAGAAACAGTCACATGACCGTGACCTTAAGCAATCAAGTACAGTAAATAATCATGAATGGAAGCAAATAATGGTGCCCTAGCCTGATAGTCAATCATGTAATGAATTGAAAATAAGTAATAGTTAATCATTGATGCCCTAGGTCATCATAGAAAGTAGATAATAAAAATGCAAGGAACCAACAATAATGGCCTAGTGTTAAACACGGGTCCTCATTATTTGCTTCCATTGATGATTATAATGCCCTAGTGTATTTTACTTATTTGGATCTTTGAGGACCCGTGTTTAACACTAGGGTATTATTGTTGGATCCTTGCATTTTTATTTACTATTAGATCTCATGAAGCTAGGGAATTATGGATTTACTAATTGCTTGATCATTTGATGGCATGCTTACTGTTTGGGGGACAATTAGACAGTTAGTTAATGGTTGCAGTCGATCTTTAGTTGGTTAGAAGTTTTTATTAGTGTTGATCCACCTGAGTGGAGGGGGGATGTGGAGTTGGTGTGTGTAAAGAACTATTTTTAGATGGTATTCATTTAATAAATAGAAACATTCTATGCAAATTTTAAATCTTCCCACAAGGTACAACCAACCCATGTAGTGCCTTCAAACATGTTTTGTGGTATATTAGTGATTGGATCATGATATACAATCATTGGCTTGGGTGTTATTTACATGTACAAACATTTATTTCATTATTTTAATTGTTATTAAAGCCTAGGAATTAACTGGTGTCAAACTGTGCCTAGGTTTTCTAGCTACAACAGTGAATTGGGATTGAGGTATCCATAATGGATTGACTCTCCCACCTCTATGGTCACTGTGATTGGTGATTGAAGATCCTCCTATACATTTCTTTATAGAGGGAACTATATTTCATATTGTTGTGATCACATTGCACCTAGTTATATGTTAGAAAAATTTGGTTACTCATATGTGGTGAGACTTATGTGATTACTCTTATGCTTATGGCTAAGACTTGTCTATTGATACTAGATAAATTATGCTTGTTCTATGAGAGAACTACATTTGGATATTGGTTATTACATTTGGCTACTTAATATGAATGTATGGAGCATACGTCATTTGTATACTTTAGCATGTATGTATGAAGCATACTTTAGTGGCTTATTGTGTATGTATGGATCATACTTTCTTTTATAGCCAAGTCTATATTTATTGATTATGGCTGAGACTATATTACATGTGATTCTATGTGTGAAATTTTTTTATTTAAATTGAACTTGATTCTTATGATTATAAGATCATATTGGTTACTCTTATGCTTATGTGGATTCATGAGATAAGATTTTGAGTATTATTGGAAAGGTAAAGGAGTTAAGAAGTTTGATAGCACTGAGCTTTGTGGATGGATCTTTGATGATGGAAAGTGTAAAAAAGAAAAGGTAGGTGTTTATTTGGTTCTTTGATCATTCCATTTGTTTCATGTGCTATTGGTTATGATCATGCAATTAGTAAATCTATAATGCCCTAGCTTCATGAGATATGAAGATCATAAGCATGGGTGCATTCAAATGGGCATAATGAAGCAATACTAATAATGATACAATAACAAATCTGGGCTGACACAGGCCATGAGCATAGCCAACTCCTAGAAAGATAAGGTTGAATATAGACATACATGAGTAAATGAGCATAAAAAATAGGGTACCAGACATTTCCTGAAGAGATGATGGAAGGATGACCAGGGTGTGAATCCAGTGTGCTCCTAGTTGATCTGAAATCTACAAGAAGGAAAGAAATGGGGTTAGATCCAAGGGATCTAAGCAATGCATGATATCCTATTACATATCCTCTTCTACAGTCATGCATGTGCATAATCAATCCATACATAGTCAATCATGTGATGAATTGAAAACAAGTAATAGTTAATCATTAATGCCCTAGGTCATCACAACAAGCAGTAAATAAAAATGCAAGGATCCAACAATAATGCCCTAGTGTTAAAAATGGGTCATCAAAGATCCAAACAAGTAAAAAATAGAAATGAGCATTATAATGTTGTGTTAATAACCAAATCAAATCGAGCAATGATATATACATAAGGAAGAAATAGTCATAGGCCCACAACCTTGAGCAATCAAGTACAATATATAATCATCAATGGAAGAAAATAATGATGCCCTAGCCCGATAGTCAAACATACAATTAATTAAAAACAAGTAATAGTTAATAAATGATGCCCTAGGTCATCACAACAAGTAGTAAATAAAAATGAAAGGATCCAACAATAATTCCCTAGTGTTAAACATAGTTCAATAACCAAATCAAATCGAGCAATGATATATACAGAAGGAAGAAATAGTCACAGACCCATGGCCTTGAGCAATGAAGTACATTATATAATCATCAATGGAAGTAAATAATGATGCCCTATCCTTATAGTTAATCATGCAATGAATTAAAAACAAGTAATAGTCAATCATTGATGCCCTAGGTCATCACAACAAGCAGTAAATAAAAATGCAAGGATCCATCAATAATGTCCCAGTGTTAAACACATGTCCTCAAAGATCCAAGCAAGTAAAATACAACAGTGAGCATTATAATGTTGTGTCAATAACCAAATCAAATCGAGCAATGATATATGCAGAAGGAAGAAATAGTCACAGGTCTACGGCCTTGAGTAGTCAAGTATAATATATAATCATTAATGGAAGCAAATAATGATGCCCTATCCCGATACTCAATCATGAGATAAATTGAAAACAAGTAATAGTTAATCATTGATGCCCTAGATCATCACAACACACAAGAAGATAATAAAAATACAAGGATCCAACAATAATTACCTAGTGTTAAACACGGGTCCTCAAAGATCTAAACAAGTAAAATACATAAGTGAGCATTATAATTGTTGTTAATAACCAAATCAAAAACTATACACAGGAGGAAGAAATAGTCACAGGCTCGCGACCTTGAGAAAGTAAATATCATCAATGGAAGTAAAGCATGATGCTGAATTCAAGCTCACATGAAGCAAATCAAATGATCAAAGAGAGAAATAAACCACCTACCTCTTCTTGCCTAGCTCAACTTTGCCCACACAGTTGGGATTTCGTGAAAATTAGAAATGAGCCTTTCTTTTTCTTTTTTTTTTATAATCATGCGAGTGTCAAAATAACAACATAACCATTGCTATTATGACAACGTTGGGGGCAC